>QRFJ01000132.1:47393-139364 GCA_006176705.1 Cocos nucifera
GAATCAAGAGTTGGTTAGATGGGATCAACAATGCTTAAATTGACCAGCCTAATAGGATTAAGTCTGGGTCAAGATCGAGTCACGATCAAGCAAGACCTAATTAGGCTCAGAGGTTAGAGTCTGGATTGTAGGCTAACCCAATTGGTTCTGACTCAACAATTTGGTGTCTAAGGTAAGTTTGGCACAGACGACCGACTGGTTTTTAATTGGAAGCTACTCGACCTGAATGCGTTCTTGTGCGAGTTAACGGCATATTCCTTCCACCGGTCTCACTTACCTGGCCATATCTGTTGACACAGTTCTGATCTGAGGTGGTCAATAATCCGAGCTGAACCCATGCCACTAGGTTAGTCATAATTGTTATGACTAAGCCAAGTCTAGTTTAATGAGACCTGAATCAATTCTCCCTAAGAAAAGATTAAGTCCGAGGTCTTCCACCATTGTAGACGTGCGGGCCCTTCCCGGGGTTGATTGTTCTCGGCTGGATACAGTGGCTCAGTTGCACCGGGAAGACGCAACCATGTCTATTAGGCATTGGATGCTATGGGCTGGAGGATGAGTTGGGCTCAATATTCCGGATACGGTGAGAGACCCAATTAGGAACCCAGTCTATGCAAATGGTGGGTCTGACTTAACTAAGGAGTGGATCAATATTCCGGATACGGTGAGATTCATGAATTAGAGACCAAGTTTGGGTGCACCATGATTAGAGAATCATTGAACAAGAGTTGTTCACTCATTGGCTAACCCATCACCAATAACTGTTAGGTGAGGTGATGAGTCAGTTGGTGAGACCGCACCACCCACTAGAAATCATCAATCGCGGAGATTTTCGCATCTCTACAGAGGGAGTGTAGGGATCCGAGAAAATAGTGGGAGCTAATTTGTTTAAAAATAAAATCCCTAAACAAATTGGTCAAGTCAAAATTACAGTATCTAACTAGAATCTTTGACTCTCTACAGGAAAATGTCTGCGTCCAACCCACTGGCACGTATCCTAGACACACATAGACTGACTGGACCCAATTATAAAGATTGGCTCAGGAACTACAAAATTGTTTTGGGTTCAGAGAAGTTAACACATGTTTTGGACCAGGACCCTCCCACCTTACCAGCTCGTCCATCCACTGAACAGAGAGCGTCTCTGGAAAAATGGATTGACGAAGACAATAAGGCCAGATACTACATGTTGGGCTCGATGTCTGATGAGCTCCAGCGCCAACATGAAGATATCGGGACTGCTCGCCAAATGTTGGCTCACCTGCAGGAGATGTTTGGTGAACAGAGTCGCGCAGCCAAATATCAAGTCACGAAAATGACTTTTTAAGGCTAAGATGCGTGATGGGCAGTCAGTCCAAGATCACTGTCTGACAATGATCAAGGACATGGAAGAGCTTGAGAAGCTCGGTGTGAAGTTGGACTTGGACTTGCAGAACGATATTATTCTGCAATCCTTGACTGATGCATATGGGCAATTCATCATGAATTACCACATGCATAAACTTCAAAATTCCTTGGCCGAGTTGATGAATATGCTGGTTACCGCTGAGCTTTCTATGAAAGGTTCTAAAGGCTCAGTTCTTGCTATGGAACGGACTTCTTCCAAAAGAAAGTCTTATGGAAAGAAAAAGAAGTCTGTGAAAAAGCAAAAGGTAGAAGGATCAAAGAAGAAGAAGGCAGAACCGAAGAAGAAGGTCGATGGCAAAGGAAAGTGTTTCCATTGCAACAGCGACGGCCATTGGAAGCGGAACTGCCCTACTTACCTGGCCACCCTAAAGAACAAGAAGGAAGGTCCTTCTGGAGGTATGCTCGTTATTGAGTCTAACCTTACGGTTTCTTCTGCATCCAGTTGGGTGCTTGACTCTGGTTCTAGTGCTCATCTGTGCACTTCTATGCAGGGTCTTGAGGATAGCAGGAGGCTGAGGGATGGAGACATGATCCTACGCGTCGGTAATGGAGCAAGAGTTGCTGCAGTAGCCGTGGGAACATACCCTCTTCGATTACCATCTGGTTTAGACTTAGTTTTAAAAGACTGTTATTATGTGCCTGCAGCTAGCAGGAATTTGATTTCTGTTTCATGCTTAGCACAAGAAGGTTATGTGATCACCTTCTTTAAGGACCATTGTAACATTCTTTATGAAAGAAATAAAATTGCAAATGGTTTCCTTGTTAATGGTCTTTATCAGTTGCATATTGATGTACCTGTTTTAACTATCGAGCAAAACGTGAATGCCAAACGACCTAGGGATAGTCCAAACGACAGATATCTATGGCACCTGAGATTAGGTCATATAGCAGAAGATAGGATTAACAAATTGGAGAAAAATGGGCTATTGAGTCCATTGACTTTTGAGTCATATCCAACTTGTGAATCTTGTCTTCAAGGCAAAATGACTAAACTCCCTTTTGTTGGACATGGGGAGAGGGCCACAGATCTCCTTGCCCTAGTACATACTGATGTGTGCGGCCCATTCGATGTGCCGGCTAGAGGCAATTTTGTCTACTTCATTACCTTTACCGATGATCTGTCTAGGTATGGGTATGTGTATCTTATGAGACATAAGTCTGAAGCTTTTGAAAAGTTCAAAGAATTCAGACATGAAGTAGAAAAACAAACTGGAAAACCCATTAAGGTTCTTCGATCAGATCGAGGAGGTGAATACCTTAGCCGGGAATTCCTAGACTATCTTAAGGAAAATGGCATAGTCTCTCAATGGACTCCACCAGGAACACCTCAACTCAACGGGGTTTCAGAACGGAGAAATCGGACTCTATTGGATATGGTTCGATCCATGATGAGCTTCACAGACCTCCCAGATTTTCTTTGGGGACATTCATTATTAACTTCAATCTATTTACTGAATAGGGTTCCCTCTAAAACCGTTCCTACCACACCGTATGAGATATGGCACGGTAAGAAACCAAGTCTGAGTCATCTCAGAATTTGGGGTTGTCCGGCTTATGTCAAAAGACAACAAGCGGACAAGTTAGAGTTTAGGTCCTTTAGAGCTCGATTCATAGGATATCCTAAAGAGTCATTAGGATACTATTTCTACATTCCAGAAGACCACAATGTGATTGTGAGTCGACATGCCATATTTCTTGAAAAATAGTTTATTCAAGATAGTGGCATTGGAAAGCAGATTAAGCTTGATGAGAAAGTCTCACAAGCAGAACGAGCTAAGGACCAAGTGGAACCAAATCAGGTTGAGCCAATAAGAACACTACCTCCTCCACCTCGTAGATCGGAAAGAGTTTCCCGTCCCCCTGAAAGATACTTAGGTATTATTTCAGAGGACGTAGAGGAAATGTTCCTCATAGGTAATGGTGCTCATGGTGATGATCCCAAAACCTACAACGAGGCGATATCAGATATCGACTCCGAGAAATGGCTTGAGGCAATGAAGTCAGAGAATCGACTCGATGCACTCAAACCAAGTCTGGACCTTGGTAGATCCACCAGAAGGTATAGTACCTATTGGGTGTAAATGGATCTTCAAGAGAAAGATTGGTGCAGATGGGAATGTGGAGACATTCAAGGCTAGACTGGTGGCAAAAGGTTATAGTCAACGTGAAGGCATTGACTATCAGGATACCTTTTCCCCAGGTAGCTATGCTAAAATCCATCCGCACATTGCTTGCTGTTGCAGCCTATTTCGATTATGAAATATGGCAAATGGACGTGAAAACGGCATTCCTAAATGGATATCTTGAGGAAGATATCTATATGGAACAGCCGCTAGGTTTCACATCCAGTGATACTGATCACAAGGTTTGCAAGCTGCAAAGGTCCATATATGGACTTAAGCAAGCATCTCGGAGCTGGAACACTCGTTTCAATGATGTGATCAAAAAGTTTGGTTTCATCAAAAATGAAGAGGAACCATGTGTTTTCAAAAGGGTCAGTGGGAGCGCTGTTGTCTTCCTCGTATTGTACGTGGATGACATCCTCCTTATTGGGAATGATATTCCCATGTTGACATCAGTCAAGATGTGGTTGTCCAAGGAATTCTCCATGAAAGACCTAGGTGAAGCATCCTTTATTCTAGGAATTAAGGTCTATAGGGATAGACCGAATAGGATGCTAGGACTTTCACAGAAGATGTACATAGAGGAAGTACTAAAGAGGTTTAGTATGGAAAACTCTAAGAGGGGATTAATACCCTTCAGACATGGTATTCATCTTTCCAAGAAGATGTGCCCCAGCACACCTGAGGAAATAGAACGCATGAGCAAGATCCCTTATGCTTCTGCAATAGGGAGCCTCATGTATGCCATGCTATGTACACGACCTGATATAGCCCATGCTGTGAGTGTCACAAGCAGATATCAGTCAAATCCAGGTGAAGAACACTGGACTTCTGTGAAATGTATCCTTAAGTACTTGAGAAGAACTAAGGATATGATGTTGGTCTTTGGTAATGGAGAACTCCAAGTCCAGGGATACACAGACTCGGACTTCATGTCCGATATAGATGATCGAAAGTCGACATCTGGCAGACTGTTTGTGCTGGAAGAGTTCCTAAGCAAACGGTGATACCATCTCATCCGCGATTACCTTGAGAAAGGTTACGTTGAGGTCAAGAGAGTCAACTCCACAGATAATGTGGCAGACCCACTTACAAAGCCGTTGGGCCAGCAGAAGATCGAAGCCCACCTTGAGAAGATGGGACTTAGACTTGTAGCCAATTGGCTTTAGGACAAGTGGGAGATTGTTAGATATATGTGCCCTAGAAGCCAGAATTGGCTGACACTTGTAATACACTTCTAGGGGCAAAATTATAATTTTGACTATAATTAATAAAATGGGTTATTTTCTATCACACATGTGTATTTAGTGTCTGTGATACATCCTTTGAGTTAATGGTAATGATAATTCATATTTTCAAGAGTTGAAAATTTAAGACATGAATAATCATTATTAACTCATAAACAGCTCCCGACCATAGGATCATCACGAGGATGGTGATTGATCCGGAAGGTTGGTGTACGATCGCTTCTCTTTAGTAGATGAGTCTTGAGTCTACGGTGTGGAGACACCGGAGCGAGAGTACAGGTACTCGTTAGAGAACGAGGGCACTGAGCGTGACCACCTCGAGTAGTCATTAGGAAGTCTACCTTCTCGTCAATGACTGACTCGATGCTGCAGTAGTGTGTCTGGTTCTTTGACCTGAGATGCATCGGCAGTTCACCTTGAGGGTGTTATAGTTTGACTACACCATTACTCGGTCTCCTAGCCATATGGAACCCTGAGGTGTATGTTGGCTATAGCATGTTCATTGTAGGAACTGGATTGCATCAAGATGGGAATCTATCTACCTCGGTGGTAGAGGAGTAGCCCTATGATGATCATGAGAATCAAGTCCAGAAATCCCATGGCCATGGTAGAGTGAAATAATAGAAAGAGTTTCTATTTAGATTTTCACATTGGACTCGAATCGAATGATTACATCATATGACAGAGACTAGGGTTTGACGAGTTCACCTTAACCCTAATCTGATCGGGGCTCAAGATAGAAGAACTGAATCACACAGGTAGCTGCACCAAGAGGTTCGCATTCAGCTCTGATGGGTTGCCACCATATACTGCTAGGTGTCACTGGTGGATTTTGGGAGCAATTAGAATGATTTAGATGATCGATCATTCTAGCTGTTCGAATCAGAAGAGTTCTGATCCATCGAAAGGAGTTTCGATGATGTCTATGATAGAGATCATGACATATCCCATTACCATACAGAACTGAACCTAACTGGGTCACACAAACAAGGGTTTGAATCTGGTGATCATCAATTGAACTGATCTAGTTCAATTGATCTGAATGAGATTCAATTAGGTTCAAGGAAATCGTGCTAGCACTCGATTGAACCTAACGTTCTTCTTTTACTATCATAAATAAGTTGTCCTGACTGAGCCAAAGGAGTTTGTGCTCAATCAGAGGCCTTCATATGGTCTGACTGGAGGTTGTCCAAGTCAGAATAGGTTGTCTTATTTGTAAGACATTACCTGCCATTTTTGGTCACCTGCCATTTCTTGTTCTTTGACTTTGGTCAAAAGTCTACCTTTGACTGGTCAAACGTTGACCATTGACCCTTTGACTTTTGACCACATGTCATGCACCTATTGGAGAGCTGGTGGGGGCTTGTCCCCCTGCCAGAACCTGGCAAGGAGAAGGGCGCACGCCAAGGGTGGCGTGAGCCCAAGTAGGAGGCGCCTAGGAGTCCTTGTTGGACAAGGACTCCACCTCCCTTTAGGATTCCAATCAGAGTTCTACTAAGAATCCAGTTTGACTGGTCTTAGGCGCCCTCTAAGGAGGAATCCAGGGGTCTCTATTCCAACCAATCAGATTTAGATCTGATTTCACAAAGGGTTGTGATTGGTTGAGAGGAAGAGGAGTTGGATCACAAGAGGTCTATAAATAAGACCCTGCGCCCAACCCTAATTCTAAGTCAAAGTGAATTCAATAGAGATTTCCCACGTCCAAGGCTGCCTCTCCCCTCCTTCTCCACGCCATACTCTCTTCTCCCCTTGCTCTCCACGTCCAAAAGTGTTTTGGACTTAGTTTGGTGCGATTCAGATCAAGGAAAGGCGATCAAAAGCAAGAAGGCTGCGCTGCTGCAAAAGGACGACTGCAGATCTTCAAAAGAGTTTTGAAGATCCTCCAGATCAGATCCAGATCTGATTTTTGGAGGTGTGATAGAGAAGAAGAGGTTCTCCAGATCCAACCCGAGTGGATACCGGTAGAGGCCAGGCGCTTGCGTGGCTAAGATCCAGAACCTTCCGCTGCAATCAGGATCATCTACAGGGTAATAGGATTACCCAAATCAGGTAAATTGAATTTGATTTAATTTATCTTATTTTATTTTATTTATTAAAATAATAAGAATCAGATCTGAAACATATCAAGATCTGATTGAGATCAAGAGAAAAATTTTTGAAATATATCTCTTGATCTAATCAGATCTGAACGAACCTGGACCGGGAAATCAGGATTTCCCTTCACTACGAAGGAGTAGACCCCACACCAGTACGAGTATAAACTTTGAGTGGTGGTCTACTCTCACCAGTAGATACCTTTATGGACTAAATAGGAGACATGGGTGGAGGAGGTGGAGGATGGGGCATGGCTGCTCTAGCGATTGCATCTGCTGCAGCTGGTATCACACCTGGAGCAAATCTCTTGATCTTTTCAATTAGACTGTCCATGGCTCCAAGTACTGAAATGATGCTCTATTGCTGTGCCTGATCCAATCCACTGATAGTTGTCATCATCTCAATACCACCTGACTTAACTCTCCCCCTGAGATGAGCAATCTCCTTAGTAATGCTGGAGAGGTCAATAGGTGTATCATGTATCTACTCTATCTGCTCTAAGATAGTGAGCCTCAAAGAAATAGATCTCATCTCTATCTGTACACTCTCTACCTTCTCAGATAAGGCCTATATCTCTCTACTGACTCTAGTAGAAATATGTCTGCCAATCTCTCCATGGATGTAGAGTCAGTAGCTGGAGGCTGAGTGAATGTGCCTGCATGTGGAGCTCTAGGAGTCACTAGTGTACTAGGATCAGGTGCAGCTCTAGGTGTAGTAGGAGTAGAGGGCTCTCTTATCTCCTCCACTATTGGTTCTCTCCTCTCTTGACCAGAGATATTCTTAACCCATCTTTCTACTTCTACATGGTACTGCATCTTGGTCAGGGCTCTCATATTATAAACATCAAAGTGAGATAATTTCTTGCATCCTTCATTTTTCAATGACACTCTCACTATCTCAAACACCCGGGTCAAAGCCATACCATAAGGTAAACATACTTTATTTCTAATAGCTGCCTCTCTAATCTGATGCATCATGATATTAGGCAGATTTAGTGGAATGCCCTGAACAATATAGTACATCATGCACAACTCTCTCTCAAAAACAAAATCATGTCTACCCAATTTTGGAATAAAAATCCTGCCAATAATGTGATGCAACACTCTTATTTCCATTGATAGGGTGGGTGCTAGGATATCTCCTATAATGTCATCTCTTTCCATAATCAGTCTAAGCCCAACTTTTTTGTCGAATAGTTTGTCGGATATGAATCCATTTCTTGTAATCCCAAAAATCTATGCTAGGCTTTCCTATGAAACCTCAAGTTGAACTCCTTTTATAGTTGATACAACATCAGATCCACCTCTTTTAAGATTTTCATAAAATTTTCTAACTAATTTAGGATATATGGGAATGTTCATTATGCAAAAATCCTTCCATCCCATTCTATCGATCCAAGTCCCAATAGAAAAGTTGTAACTCTCAAAGAACTTAAAGCCAATCCTTCTCCCCATTGCTATTTCCCTAGTGGCCATTCTAGTTGCGGAAGAGGGCTGTGGAGTAGGGGAGTCTGAAATACCTTGATCCAGTTCAGGTTCTTCTTGAATGGGTTGCTTGAATGGTTGAGAGTGTTTGGAAGGTTGGGATGCCGCTTGTTCTATCCACGCTTTCCTTCTTCTTTCCCATCCCTCAGTGCTTCGGGTTGAACAAATTTTCCGCACACCTCTCTTTCTCCATGCCATTTTGATTCGAATCCGGCTTCTAATCTAGCGAATCTAGGAAAATGGAGGGCAAAGATGCAATTAGGCATAGTTTGAGGAAGACTGGGGGGACGAGAGACCCTCTACTCACTATTCTCAAGCAGAGTTAGGGATTCGTGAGTGGCCATGGGTTCATTTTAAATGCCTATGGCCCCGACCCATGAGTCAACTCATGAATTTCAATGAGTTGCTTGAGTCGATTCGAGCATGAGTTTTGAAACTTTTATAGTTTTAGTGAAAATTCATTATTCAAATAAAATATAGGTATTTTTCTTAATATTGGTCGTTGATTGTGCATACTAAGTTGACTCTTTTGAATTTGATTTAACTTGCTTTGAGTTATAAAATTGAGATTTATTTAGATTGATAGAAAAGCCCTAATTCTCTTCTAATGATATTAAATCTTTCTTCACTAAGGAGTGTTTTGAATATATCAGCTAATTGTTTATTAGTACAACCAAATTTAAGTATCACATCATTATTTTGTACATGATCCCTTATGAAGTGATGTCTTATTTCTATATGTTTAGACCTTGAATGTTGAATTAGATTCTTGGTTAAGTTAATTGCACTTGTATTGTCCCATCTTATTAGGATCTTATTAAGTTTGAAACCAAAATCTTTAAGTTGTTGTTTGATCCACATATTTTGAGCACAACAACTTCTAGCAACAATATATTTGATCTCTGCCATAGATAATGTTACTAAGTTTTGTTTCTTACTAAACCATGAAATTAAATTGACTCCAATAAATTTACATGTACCACTAGTACTTTTCCTATCAAATTTGCATCCAACAAAATCAGCATCAGAGTACCCAATTAATTCAAATTGTGATGATCTATCATACCATAATCCTACATTAAGTGTCCTAGATAAGTATCTAAAATTTTTTTTAACAGTAAGTAAGTGAGACTCTCTAGGATCTAATTGATACCTAGCATATATACAAATATTGAATACTATATCTAGTCTACTTGCAGTAAGATAAAGGAGTGAGCCTATCATACCTTTATACAATTTAGTATCTATTTCTTACCCCTTTCATCTTTATCAAGTTTACAGAATGTACTCATTGGTGTACTAATTGATCTTGAGGTCTCCATCCCAAACTTTTTAAGTATCTCCCTTGTATATTTCATTTGGTTGATGGAGATTCCTTCTTCACTTTGCTTGATTTGGAATCCGAGGAAGAATTTAGCTCTTCCATCATGCTCATCTCAAACTCATCCTGTATAAGCTTGGCAAATTCTTGACCAAGGGATTCATTAGTAGCACCAAAAATGATATCATCCATATAAATTTGTATAATCAATAGATTTTCATCTTTTCTTTCTAAGAATAAGGTTTTATCAACATTCTCTCTAGTGAATTCATTTTCTAATAAGAATTTGCTTAATCGTTCATACCATGCACATGGAGCTTGTTTTAATCCATATTGTTGGTGTAGAAAATGGTATTGATGCTGAAGTTCACTAGAGCTAGTGAAGACAAGGTCATCAATGAGACCTACAAGATAAAGTTTAAATCGGAGGTGGATGGCTTTAGTAGGATCCTCCAATGGTCAAGTTAGTTCTCCAGTAGAATCGAGTACTCAGGAGAATTGAGAGCAGAAAAGAGAGCTTAGAGAGAAAACATATCTAGAGGATTCCTTATATAGACAGAGCCTGTAACTGAATGATAGTGATAGCTATAATAGAATGCTAGTAGGCCATTTGGGCCACATAGAGTTTGTTAAAGAGAGTAGACTATTATTTATCGCGACTTGTAGGCTGTTGAGTTCTATTTGTTAGAGTTCAGATGCAGCTTCTGTATCTATTAGTAGATCGTGTGTATTAGGATGAAGGACTTGAAGCTAGGCTGGCCAAACTTAGAGATCAATTTGTGAATAGCAAGTAGTGAACCTTTACTAGTTAAACTCTAATGATGCTGCCTTTAAAAACTTTGAGAAGTTCGACCGACTTCAAGGAGTTCGTCCATCTTTGAAGTTAGCCAAGGGATTGATAGGAGTTTTCAAGATGGAGGCCAGAGAGAACATCGTCAAACTTTCCAAATTTTCATCAAATTTTCTGAAGGAGTCTGGCTTGCTTTGAGATTGGTGGATGAACACTTTATTTTTAGAAACTCTACTGCCTTCAAGATCGATCTGGAGTTTGAATTGAAGGAGTATTATGACTCACTATTGAGTGGTTGCTATTCTAGATTGGGAATCAGATTCGTGATGATGATGAGGTCCTTTCACTATTCAAATTCATCCGATCGATATGCATTGTGCAGGTTGGCTAGATTTGTAATTATCAAAAAACATGAAGAAATTTGGCCACACAAGAGTTCTGCCATTATCCATAAAATAGAGAAAAAAAAATTTGACTGGGATAGAATATGATAGGAGGAATTTAGCTAGGTGAGGTTCCTCGCACAAAGTCAATAAGGTATGCTGGATGCCACCAAGAGATTCGGCCACACTCAAAGTCTGCCATAGATAAAATTGGAGGACATTAAGGTTCAACCTTTCAAGAGGTTCTGCATTCATTAAGACTAGAGTTAATTATCACATCCTTTACTATTCAAGTTCGATCGAACGGAATTCATCATGCCTCGAAGAAATTTCATAATTGCTGAGAGTATTGTTACTACTAAGAAGTTCATCCAGCATACACGGCTGGAAGAAGTTTGACTGGAATGAGTCCAACTGGGAAGGAGGCCATCTGGAAGGAGTTCGATGTTTTTGGGTTAAATCAGTTCAATTGAAGTTTAGCCATAACTATTATAACATTGGATGAAGTCATATCAAATTCAGATATCTTATTGGACTTCAGCTAGAGTTATTTTATCCCCAACACATATAAAGCCTTATGTAATTTAAACACATGATTTGGAAAGGTATGATTTTTAAAACCAGGTGGTTGTTCAACATACACCTCCTTAGCTATATAACCATTAAGAAATGCATTTTTTACATCCATTTGATATAATTTGAAGTTCATTAAATATGCAAATATAAGTAATAGTCTAATTGCTTTCAATCTAGCTACTAGGGCAAAAGTTTCATCAAAATTAATGCCTTCCTCTTGGTTGTATCCTTTTGCCACTAATCTAGCTTTGTTCCTAATAATGGTGCCATGTTTATCTAGTTTATTTCTATATACCCATTTAGTTTCAATTATTGGATATTTATTTGGTCTATCAACTAAAGTCCAAACCTTGTTTCTTTCAAATTGATTTAATTTTTCTTGCATAACATTAATCCAATATGGATCTTTTTCATCTTCTTCTATAGTTTTAGGTTCAATTTATGATATAAAAGCTAAATAATTATTAATATTTCTAAGATAGGATCGGGTTCTTACCTCTTACGATGGATCATCGATTATTAGATCTTTAGGCTAGCCATGTGCATACCTTCACTCTTTTGATAATTCTTCTCTTGGGCTAGGAGTGGGCTCTTCATTCTTTCTTCTTCTTCATTGTTTTGAATGTGAGCATCTTTTAGTTTAAAATTATCCATCTTATCATAAAGATCACTTGCATCCTCATCTAGAGCATCTTTTTTTCTAGAAAACTTGTCATTATATTCATCAAAGATAACATGAAGGGATTCTTCAATAATGAGAATTTTCTTATTGAAGAATCTGTATGCCTTGCTCGATGAGGAGTATCCCAAGAAGGTACCCTCATCTGACTTGGCATCAAATTTTTTCAAGTTATCTTTTTCATTATTAAGTATAAAATATTTATAACCAAAAATATGAAAGTAATTAATATTTGGTTTCCTATCTTTCCATAGCTCATGTGGAGTTTTCTTTAAAATGAGTCTTAGTAATACATGATCTAAGGTATAACATACAGTGTTTATAGCCTCAGTCCAAAAGTATCTAGATAAATTACTTTCATATAGCATAGTTTATGTCATTTCTTGTAATGTACAATTTTTTCTTTTTACTACTTCATTTTGTTAGAAGTCCTAGATATAGAAAAATTATAATCAATTCTTTTTTCATTATAAAAATTTTTAAAATACTAATTTTTAATTTTGGTACCATGATCACTATGTATGCGTATAGTTGATGTGTACTTTTTATTTAAAACATTTTGATAAAATTTAAAAAATGCATTGAAGGCCTCATCCTTTTGTGCTGAAAACATCATCCAAGTAAATCTTGAAAATTTATCTATAATTATAAGATCATACTTCTTATCTCCTAGACTAGTGATCCTTATGGGTTCAAATAAATCTATGTGTAGCAACTCTAAAGGTCTAGAATTGAAATCATATCTTTTGGTTTGAAAGAGTTTCTAGTTTATTTTTTAAATTGACATGTATCACAAACTCGATTCCTTTCAAAATTTAATTTTGGTAATTCTCTTATAAGATCTTTCTTAATTAATTTTGAAAGTAAATTCATACTTGCATGACCTAATCTATGATGCCACAACCAACTAGTCTCATTGACTTTGGCATCCATTGCAACAAGACATTGACCATTCTTCATGTGTAGATCATCTAAATCCATCATGTAGACATTGTCATGTCTATATCTAATGAATATGATGCCATTATCATTGGGATTTGAAACTATACACAATAAAGATTCAAATATAATTTTAAATTTTTTATCATAAAATTGACTAATAACAAGCAAATTATGTTTTAATTCATCAACTAACAATACATTTTGAATAGAAGTAGAAGGAGTGATACAAAAATTACCGACGCCAATAATACGCCATTTTTCATTATCTCCAAATATAACCACTCCTCCATCTTTAGGTTCAAAAGTGATAAATTAGGATTTGTCATCCATCATGTGCCTTGAGCAGCTACTATTAAGATACCAAAGTCTTTTCTTCTCCTGAGGCTGCAAGACACTCCTATATAAGAAAATTGCGTTGGGTTTTTAGATACCCAAGTGATCTTGGATCCTTTGGGATTAGTACTCATGGTTCCTTTTGGAATCTAAACTATTTTAATCATTTTTGTATTTAACTTTTTGAAATCACATGCATAGGATTTATGACCAATTTTATCACAACAATAATATGAGAAGTTTAAAGTAGAATTTGGTGAAGCTTTAACAAATAGATTTTTCAATAATTTTTGCTTCTTGTGATGTTTGAATCTTAATCCTAACTTGTTAAAAATAGTTCTTTGTTCATTTAATAACATATTTAATTTTTTGGAGCTATAAGTAAATCTCTCTATAAATGGTTTGATTTTTGTTAATTCATCATTCAATTTTTGATTTTCATGAGTTAGCAAATTTAGTTCTTCAAAAATTCTTTTTTTTCATGAATAAGTTCTGAATTTTACTTTTTCAAATCTTTATTTTTCAAGGTTACTTTTCTATAGTCCATCATAAGTTCAAAAAGGCATATTGTAATTCATCAAACATAAAATCTAAATAATTTTCAGCGTTTACCTCCTTATGATGTACCATTAAGCAAAGGTTGGCCACTTCTTGTGATTCTTTTTCGGAGCTAGAGTCCTCACAATCGCTCCAAGTGGCCATCATCGCCTTCTTCTTAAACTTTTTGGATAATTTCTTGAGAAGAGGGCAGTTCATTCTAAAATAACTAGATTTCTTGCACTTGAAGCAAATTGGTAGATCCTTCTCTTTTTCTTTCTTCTTTTCATTGCTTGGATCACTTTTGAAGGTCTTCTTCTTAAATTTTTGCTTCTTCTTTCTTATAAATCTCTTGAACTTCTTTATAATCAAGGCCAATTCTTCTTCTTCCTCCTTTTCATCGAACTTTTTGCTTTCATCACCTTGAAAGTAGTGGTCTTGAGAGCTATGGTCTTCTTCTTCTTGATTTCTTCCTCCATATTTTGCTTCATGTTTAATTCATGAGTTATTAGAGACCCAAGAAGTTCTTTCAATGGTAGCTTGTTGAGGTTCTTGGCTTCTTAAATGATGGTGACTTTCACTTTCCAAGTCTTTGAAAATGACCTAAGAATTTTGCAAATAAGCTCATTATTAGTATAAAATTTTTTCAAGCTTTTCAAACCATTAATAATATCGATAAATCTAGTAAATATTTCAGAAATAGATTTATAAGCTTTTATTTTGAATAATTCATATTTGTATACAAGCATATTTATTTTAGACTCTTTCACTTGATTGGTATCCTCATGGATAACCTCTAAGCTATCCCAAATCTCCTTAGCTGAAGCACATGTAGAGATTCTATTGAATTCATTAGGGTCTAGTGCACAATATAAGACATTCATGGCCTTAGCATTTAATTCTATCATTCTCATGTCATGCTTATCCCAATCTTCTTTGAGTTTGAAAATTTTATTACCCACTACTTTAATTGTAGAAGTGTGTGGGCCTTTGATTATCACTCTCAAAAATTGATAATCAAGTGCTTGAATGTAAATGTGCATGCATGTTTTTTAATAAATATAATTTATTCTATTAAATAAGAGTGGATGGTTGGTCGATTGCCTTTCGGTAAGGGATGCACTCATATAGGTTGTCATTTGATCATAACTCTTGATTGTTAAATCAAATAAAGTGAGTACCAAGGCTTTGATACCACTTGTTGCCCAGTAAAACAACTTAAGAAGGGGGGATGAATTAGATTTTTTAAAATTTAAGCAAATAATGTGATGTTTTCAAAAACTAGTGAAGTGTTGATGTGTGTTCTAGTTTGATGCAATCAAGTATGCAGAAATGTAAGTACAATGAAAAGCAAGAAATAAAGTAATCACAAATATAAAGAGATTTATAGTGGTTCAGTATCCCTTGCACCTACATCCACTCTCCAAGACCTACTTAAAAATTTTATTATAATCTCTCTATAATAACAATTGGATAGTTTTTTAAGGCTCATTATTCAAAACCTAGTTAGTTTTACACTGGATCATCAACCACAACTAAATTCTTAGCCAACTTTTGGCTTACAATCCATTTTCAAGCTTAAATAGGCCTTCCCCTTGCTTCAAAACCTTATTGAAGCTAAGTTACAAGAAGTACAAAGATTAAACAATAAAATGCACACAAAAGCTCCTTTAATGAGCAATAAAGTTGATGAAGCTTGTAGAATCTTCTTTTATGAAGGCTTTTGAATAGGTGAACTTGTCTTCTTGCTGAAAAAAATCTCTTGATTTGATGTTTCTTGAAGTTGGAAGTGGAATGCTCTCTTTTCAATGCTATTTAGACTTTGTCACTTCACTTTCGATTTCTCTCAATGATTGATTTATCAAGTCACTTTTTTTAGGCATTTTATAGCCCTTTTTCAATATTTGGTAGGCTAGAGGAAGGTTTTTGACCATTGAAAGATTGAAAGTAGCCGTTTGAAAGCAATCTACATAGTTCTGAACATTCTACAGAAAACTAGCCGTTGGAGCTCAAGTCGACTCATCATTTTTCATGAGTTAACTCAACTATCCTATGCTAAAACTATACTCTCTATATTTCTCTGAGACCTCGACTCGAGGAACTCAAGTCGACTCAGCCTTCTGCTCGAGATCATCTCAAACTTTGTCCCAACAATCACATTCTTTGTATTTTTCTGAGATTTCGACTTAAGAAACTCAAGTCGACTCGATCCTATACTCGAGATCGTGCTAGCTGAAACTCTTGCATATCAGACTTCTTTTTCTTTCTGTTTCAGCTCGAGCTGAATAGTCATCTTCAGGGATCGACTAGAGGGGTTTTATATTGAAAAATTTTAATTTAATCAATTGAATTTTTTTTCAATTTTGGTCTTGAAATATCTTCTTTAAGCCTTCCTTTAGGTGTGTTTCATACTTCAAAAGCTTCCAACTTCTTCTTATCAATTCTCAAATGCACTTTTAAGGATATTTCATTTGATACTCTATAATCCATCATAAAATATGATCTCAACTAATTCATTAATCCAAACATATACTCAAATATTTTATTATTCATCAAAATCAATCCTTGGGGTCAACACAGTATTCAGACATGATCAAGTGCAATGCAAGTAGTATCAAGAAGATCTTGAAGTGGTGATATCCTGGCCAGACTCCATAATAATCGGTATTAGAGCAAGTTGATTTTCTAATAATTGGTATCAAAGTCAAGCGATATCAATGCACGTGATTGCCCAAATCATGATAGTATTGATCAAGATCAAAGAAGATGGAGAAGACAAGATCAATCAAGATAAAGATCAACTAGTTCAATAGGATGAGCAATTTCTCCTTGTGATGAGCAAGGGTGAAGAACGTGCTCATCCAACATAGATTGATTGACCCTTTATTGAATAAAAGAAAGTCAAACACCATAGAAGAGAGGACCTGGGAGAGCTATAGATGCAGACAGTGAGTACCATTCATATGTACCTAGTGGATGAGGTGGTAATCCATGTACTTGGCAAGACTTTCTTGATGGTGCTGTAGTCGAAGCTTAAAGAGTTGTACATTACAAAGTTCCTTACCAACACCCTCTTCCTTTAAAAGAAGTTCTACCAACTATAGATGACTGAGGGATGGAGTGTGCAGAGCATCTCAGCCACTTTCAAAAGATTCTCACCGACTTTCTCAGTATAGGTAAGAAGGTTGAGGAGAAGATCTAGGACGTTGGTCTTGCTAGTGTCGCTTCCCCCTTTATATGAGTTCTTTATAACTGCTCTTCTAGTAGAAAAGAAGACCATCAAGATGGATAAGGTCACTACGGTGACTCTTCAAAACGAGGTTCTTAGGAGAGAGAACCCAGCTTTGAGCTCAGATGATGGCAGCTCAGCTTTGATAATTTCTGAAGGAGCAGATGGTAGTAGATGGAGCAGCAGAGAATTATGAGGAGGATGATCGAGATCCAAGATAAGGGATCCCAATAAGATCAGATGCTATCGAAGTGATGAGTTGGGGCATCGTATCAAAAATTGCCCATAGCTTAGGGATCAGATGAGGGCTACTACAACAATGACTAGTAGCGAGTCAGAGGATGATGTCCTGATGATATCTGATGAGGTATCTATATTTTTTTAGTAATAGATTTTAGATTCTATATGCATATATCATGTTTCTTATAGAGAGAAGTAGTTTGACTTTCTAGAGAGCAGTAAGGATACTATTCATCTATTGGATGGATCGAGCTATATGATCAGAGGCATCAGGATGGTTAGTTGGAGAACACATGATGGTGCAATAAGAAAATTAGGAAAGATCTAATACATATCCAATTTTAGATGAAATCTTATCTTATTGAGCAGAATGGATTTGAATGACTACAGGCAGGTAGCCAGTGATGAAATCCTGAAGATTATGCATGGCGATAGGGTTGTTCTGAAGGAGAAGAAGAGTACAAGAGAACATTACAATCTAGTGGGGAGCCCAGTGCGACATGGAGCTTTAGGAGCCAAAGGATGCTCAGTACGAGGTGGAGCTCTAGATGGAGGTGAATCGAGCACGAAATAGGAGACTCAGGAGAATGAGAGGCAACATCATAGAGAAAATTTTCTATTATCACAGGAGGCTACCCCAAGCAGGTCTCAGATCAGGAGGATCATAGTCATTGATAGAGATGGGATCGAGCAACCTGGCTTGACTTCTACGTTTGTCCATCCATGAGATAGCAAGCATGCCCTAGGCCATGACGGTGAGATAGATCACAGGCTCTCAGAGATAGATGGAGGTCGAATATTGAGTCAAGATGAAGATTTTTAAGAAAAATGATTTGAGATTCGATCCATAATAAGTCTAGAACAAGATTCAAGATGATGAATGAAATCCAATGAGATCAAAAACTATCTAAATGGAGTCCAGACGAAAAAGTTACATGCAAAGAAAAGTCGAAGCGAGGTTATAGGGCCCACGGGCCCATTGGAGGGGTCCATGGGCCGTTGCTAGTGGGTGGTGGTGTAGGCCCAGCCCAATGGTGCACGACGTGCTAGGCCAGCCATGGCTGGGCTGGCCCAAGTGCATAAACGTGCACGTGCAGGCACGCAGGTAGCTCAAGCGTGCATTGGTAGTGTGGGTGCCCTAGCCCAAGCATGCGTGGGTGCAATAAGTTGTGCATGAAAAAGAATATGTGCAATAAGTTGATGCTGAAGAAATAACTATACAACCTTTGGATGCAGAAAAGCGAGGATGTTATGGGACATATTTAATGGTTCGATCGGATGAGCATGGATTTGCTCAACATTATGATAGATCTCAAAGAGGAGGACAAAAATTTATTGCTGCTATGTTTGCTATCCGAGAAGATCGTTGCTAGATGATAAGAAGATATTGGTGTACGAGAAGATCATATCAGTGCTAAGATCGAACGAGCAGCAGAAATAAATGACGAAGAGGGAGGTCTTCCAGGAGGCTCTCATAGTTTCAGAGAGACCAAGAAAAGGAAAGAAGAAGGGCAAGCGAAGAGGCAGCAAGGGGTCTAAAAGATGCTTCAAGTGTGGTAAAGCAGGATACTTTAAGCGAGAGTATCAACTTTGGAAGAAGTGAAAGGATGGAGAAAAGTCAGATTCCACTACTTCAGTCACTGAAAGTGAAGATTTGGATGAAATCTTGGTGATCTTAGAGGAGCTTGTGGGGTGCAGTGTACCTAAGATGGCTTTGGAGGAGTCCGTAAAGTGTGGAGGGTCCAAAGAAGCAACGATGGTGATTGAGGTGTAGCAGTAGGCCCAATAGTGCAGTGTTGGATGGTTGACCTCGGGTGACTCGATTATAGAGTCAGCTTCTATGGCATTAGGAGGACTTCAATTTTTGGTAAAGCACCAGGCAAATATAGCTTCACAAGTGGAGAGAGATGTGACACGAGTTCAGAGCGAAGAGGTGCAGAGGAAGGAGCGATATCCCAGC
The DNA here is from genome assembly GCA_006176705.1 of Cocos nucifera. NCBI lineage: Eukaryota > Viridiplantae > Streptophyta > Magnoliopsida > Arecales > Arecaceae > Cocos > Cocos nucifera. The sequence continues at coordinate 66,739 of QRFJ01000132.1, forward strand.
ACCAGCATTAGAGATGTATAGTTTCAGATGGAGGAGCATGTGCAGGAGGACAGACATAGTTCTAAGGAGATCGTGTCAGGGTGTGCAGCAAATGCCAATATAAGATTGCTGCAGATTCTCTAGAAAAGTTTAGAATAAATGGTGCAGCTGTCAAGCAGGAGGATATATATAATCTACAGGATGGTGCATAGGAGCAAGCCAAGGTCTTCAGTAGTGAAGGCGGTTATCCCAAAGGTCTCAAAAGGAACTCAGCAGCTGAAGAAGTATGGTGGTGGCAAGGTGTACATAAGAAACTATCAGGACATGCAACGATAGTGGGATCATGTAGGAAAATATTGCCAGGTGTGCTAAGGCTTGAATGTACTAAGATAGAGATTGTAGGATTTGGTGTGGTGCTCCCAAGCCTTAGAAGGCCACGGGAGGAGTTAGGGTATTGGCTCTTGGGAGCTAGAATAGATGTGGTCCTAGGATGGAGGCTATGTAGTCCTCCACGGACTTGAGATTCAGGTGTAAGAATCTTGAGAGACTTGGTAGGTGCTTCGGAGATCTGGAATACAAGATGGAGCAAGAAACCAGAGCCAAAAGAAGAATCAACCAAGATAAGGGGCTAACACACAAGCAGACTGGCTCAAATACATAGTCGAGCTAGCTTGGACTGAGATCGAGCTGGCTCGAGGTGCAGTCGAGCCAACTGTCTCAGGCAAATAGAAGACATGATTCAAGCAAAATGCAATCGAGCCAACTCGGCTTCTGATAGAGCTGGCTCGACGGTGGCGGACAAAATTGGATGGAATTTTCTGTTTGGTCTTGGATTGGATTTAATCCAAGGGGTCTTTAAGGCCTGATCCAATAAGGTCTTAAAGGGGCTAACTCATATATGGGTTGGATTTAGATCCAGAGAATGAGAGCATGTGAGATATGGGTGTACATAGGCTTGATGAGTGCTTTCATATATTGGGTTAGCCTAGGAGAGTTTTTCAGCTATAGTTTGGATTTATTAGAATTTATATGGTATAATAAAAATTCTAGGGTATATAAACCCAGGTATTATAACTTTTACAATATAGTAGAATCAATATAGAGCTTTTCTTTCTAACTCTCTTCTCTCTTCTCTCTAGTTTCAACTCTAAGCCCTAGGTTCCTCCATCTACTTTGTTCTTCTTCATGTTTCTAGATTAACTCCCACGTTCCACGCAAGAGATTAGATCTATGACTGTGATTCTGAGCAATCATAGACACAATAATTGGTATCAGAGCTACTGATTATTCCAACAAGCTGGTCGATGGCCAATGTGTGAGATTTTAACTCGAGGGTTAGTGACTGATGCATGAGGTCCTGACCTGGAGGTCAGCAACCATATGTCGATGTTCATGGAGGAGCCTCGAGGATTGTGTCCATAATCCCATAACATTAGCCCCGCTCCAAGTCCAAGGCTTTCTGAGTTGGATGAAGAAAGTAGTGCTCTATGGGGGTGGCCCTCAAAACATGTCCGAGTTAGCAAATCCGAATCTAAGATGTGCTTGGTTAGGCATTGAACTTCTTTCCTCGAAGTTGGGTGCTTCATATTGAGGATGGCTTGTATCTTCTTCGAATTGGCCTCAATCCCTTACTCTATAATCATGAAGCTAAGAAACCTACCCAAGGTGATGCCAAAGGTGCACTTGCTCGGATTCAGCTTCATCTGGTGCTGTCTCAACATGGCAAAGGCTTCCTCCAAGTTGCTAACATGCAGATCATCCTTGATGCTCTTCACCAGCATATCATGGATGTAGATTTTCATGTTCCGATCGATCTAATCTTTAAAAACTTTATTGACAAGTCGTTGAAAGGTAGCGCCAATATTCTTGTGTCCAAACGGCATGACCTCATAGTAGTATAGGCCTTTGTTTATTATAAAGATAATCTTTTTCTCATCCTCGGAGGCCATTCAAATCTAGTTATATCCAGAAAAGGCATCCATAAAGCTCAGTAATTTGTGGCCCAACATCGCATCTACCAACTAATTGATTCACAGCAAAGGAAACCTATCCTTAGGACATGTCTTATTCAAATCCATGTAGTCAGTACAGATTCTCCACTTTTTATTGGCCTTTTTAATCATGATGACATTGGCCAACCATTCTAGATGATGCACCTCCTAGATATAGCCAGCAGTCAATAGTTTGTTGACTTCTTCATCAATAGCCTACTGCCCCTCCAGGGCACAACTTCTCTTCTTTTGTTGGATGGGCTTGTATGCCAAATCAATGCTTAGTTTATGCATGATCACCTTAGGGGGGATCTCGAGCATGTCTGAGGTCGATCAGGCAATGATGTCCGCATTGCTATGCAGGAAGTCAAGGAGTTGATCATGGAACTCAATTGTTAGCAACGATCCAAAATCAACTGCTCGACATGTTCACCTCAATTTTCTAGGTCCTAGGGTCCCAACCTCTTGATCGATAAGATTTTTTTATTGGCTTTTCCCTCTTACCATCATCATGAAGCATTATCGAGCAAGTTGCTAATCTCTGCATCTCGCCATCCTCGTTGTTTGTCAAGAAGCAGACAAATAGATGATAAGTCAATACTACAGTCCAGAGGGTGTTCAACCCCAATCGGCCAAAGATCACATTATAGGCCGAGGGCACTCGAGTGATGAGGAAGATCATCTGCATGGTTGCTTATAAGGTTCTTGCCCCATGATGATTGGCAGGACTATCTCCCTCTCCACCTTCATCGAGTCACCAAACAATCCTATCAAGGGGGTGTTCACCCTCTTCAGTTGGTCCACAGACAATCTTATTTGGAAAAATGCATCATAGAATAATACATTAGGAGAACTTACATTATCAACCAAGACCATCTTTACATCATAGTTTACGGTCATCATCAAGATGATAATAGCATCATCATTAGGAGTTTGTACTCTCCACACTTCACCATCAAAAAAGAAAATGATAGTACCACTCTACTACCTTTTTGGGACATGCTCTAGACTCTCCACCTCTCCTGAGCCCGCTCCTCCAAAGATTACATGGATCACACCCATAGTCGATTGGTTGCTCATCCCTTCATCAACTAGCGGTCAGGCCAATTGGATGATCACTACTCGATCTTCATGATCATGAATGCACTTCCTAAGATAGCCATGCCTTATTAGGGACCTTCATATCATTCTTTAACTAGATACAGTCCTTTATGTTGTGGTCATTATCTTGATGAAACTGACAGTACTTTATGTGATCAGGAGCGGCTAACAGGGACTTCATCAGTGGAGGCCTCCAAAGATACTTCTGCCCCTTGATCTCCATGAGAGTTTGAGTGTGCGGGGCCGAGAGGGGAGTGTACCTATCAAATTTATAGGTCGGGCTTCTCAACCTAGGGCTAGATTATTGCTTGGGGATTCCTTTCTCGATGCAGGCTTCCTCTTCGTACTTCCCGAGCTTGCTTCTTTTTAGGGGGTCTCCTTCCTTTGGCCTCTCACTAATTGGTTGCACCTTCCTCAGGTCAAGCATACTTTAGCGCTCGAGCAAGGTGCTCAGTGTAGGTCTTCAGAAATTTCTTATCCAAGAAAAAACTCAGTCTAGACCACTATAGTCCTCACTTCATGGCCGATATGGCCACGACTTCCTTCAGATTATGGATTTTTAGGATGGTGGCATTGAAGTGCACCACATAGTCCTTCAAGGACTCTCCTTCCCATTGCTAGACCAAGAAGAGGCTTTTGGAGTTCTGTGGCTACCTTCTATTGCTAGTAAAGTACATCATGAATTGCTTGTCCAGTTGTTTGAAAAAGTGAATAATGCTCGACTGTAAACCCGAGTAACAAATCTAGACTGACTTCTTAAGAGTCGTCAGAAAAGCAAGGAAGAGAAGGGCATCAGTCGCTCCCTGAATCATCATGAGAGCCTTATATCCCTTAAGGTGGTCAATTGGATCCGAAGAGCCATCATAGGGCTCTAGCTATAGCATCTTGAATTAGGGAGGGATTGGTTCCCTCATGATTCTTTTAGAGAATGGAAGATAGGTACTAAATCTGAGGCCATCCATCTGGCCTCCATGGTCCTCTTGTAGCTTGGCGACCCATTGATCATGCTCCTAGAGCTTTCAGTCTTAGTCGTCTAATCGGTGAGAGTTGCTGTGATTTTGAGAATATCCTAGAGTCAAGTCCCCATTAGATGACCCAGATAGGGACCAATAATGCCTCCCCTATCTTGACTCCTAGCACCAAAAGGGGGCCTATCAAGATCAGGATGATGAGATTGTCGAGTGAGTCGAGACGTTGGTCGTGCCAAGGAAGCGCAACCCTTTGACTTGAGGTCACACCACTGCCTACTAGAGATTCTAGATGATGGTGGTTAGAGTTTGTGCTTGCTTAAGTAGCATAGCAAACTACTACTAGTCTACTACCACAACTAGATGGGAAGGTTCTAACTCAACCTATGAGGCTAGTTGCTCCTACCATAAGGAGCATTTGTCGGTGCTGGCCGAGGCATTCTATGCTCTCATTCTTACCATTTTTTCCTTCAAGATTAAAAATCTCTCCCCCTCTCTGGTGTGCCAATCTATTGCCTTTCAGCTCTGAATAGCACTGCATCGATGGACCGATCGGGCATCCTAGTGGATGGCAGTCACCCATGGTTGAACTTGCAAAGAAAGCTCATGCATCAAAGCATGTCCGATGGGGTATCCTCCAATGCTTAAGTCAACTAAAGTCCAGAAAATAGATGAAGGGAAAAGAATGATGAGAGGAAGCGAGAATAAGAGCTCTAGGGTCCTATGCCAAACTTACCTCTTTTATCCTTGCTTAAGGATCCCCTTCTTTACCCCTTTAAAAAGAGGTAGGGTGGTTGCTTGCCACGCCGAAGTTGCATAGGCCGCCTGGAGCCTACTAGGCCATAATCTAACGAGCTACTGGTGGTCCGCTTGAGTCCACAGCACCACTACCTGATAGATCGTTGTGTCAGCCACTACCCCATATCTGAGGCTATTAGTCGTGGACTCTAGTGGCCAGCCACACCCGCAAGAAGAGTTAACCATTGGTGTTAGTCGCAGAGCATGCCTATGCCTAAAAGGTTGCTAGAGAGTTTCAGATGCCGTATGTACGATCGAGTAGGCTGGTAGTTTGAAGTTGGGCTGGGGCCAGGATCTCATCCCGGGCACACCCGTGTCCATGCAGCATGGGAGGCATCGCGCCCTCGACATGGGCGGACTCCAAGCATAGAGTCGGTGATGGGCCAAGGTGGCGGCGGGCATAGGCTAACACTATGATGCCACCTAGTCCCAAGCAAGCAGATGCTCCTCGGGCATCCTGGCATGGTTCCACCTATCCGTGGCGCTGATGGGCGACCAGCCATGGCCTAGGGAAAGAGGGTGGGATCCAATAATCAAGCAACCTCCCTAACAACAAGTTTAGTGATACAAAGATTTGGAGCAACATATGCTTATCATGTGACAAATTAAGTAGTGCAAAGATTTGGAGCAACATAAGTTTACCATAGTCATTGGTCCTGCATTAACGAATGAATCCAAAAGCATTCACTTATGAGTATCTATAAATACCTTTCTTTCTTTTTTTGTGTGTGTGTGTGTGTATGTGTGTGGGGGGAGGGGTGAGGTGGGGTGAAGGGTGTGGCGGGGTGAGTATTGAAGAAAAAGTAAGCAAAAAAATTTAATAAACCTAGTAAAATCATTTCATTGATGCATCTTTTGAGTATGGCCATGAAGGCAACATTGTGATATATACATAATTCACTAAGAACATGATATCATAAATTATTGAATAGTGTATGATATGCTTATATAATTCGAGAATATTAGACCTAATCATCATTCAATTAGGAACACTAAATGAATAATTGAAGGAAAATAATTTCAAGAATGCTATAAAACATGCCCTTTCTCCATCATAGAGGATATATACTATTCCGTACTTGCTTCCTTGTAGAGTATCCTTACCATGAGTAATTTTTTGTGCACCACATGCAGTGCGGTAAGGATGACATGGAGTGCACCATGGCTGCCGATTGGTCCATGTAGCACCACACTAACACGCTCTTTAGCCATAAACTCAGCCATCTGACTAGACATTTAATAAGAAAAGATGTACCGGGGGTGGAGGTCGTAGGGAGTAAATGCATATCAAATCATTTTTTTTAATTTTAAGAAGACAAAAATGCCCTTTCTCTCCAAGACATCCAATATTCATCTATTTTGCTCTGGCCTGGCCATTTTGAATGCTTCTCTTCTCTCTCCTCTTCCTTATTTGGTTCTCCTCTTCCCTGAGCTTCCAAACATCCAAGGTTTCTTCCACAGCAAAGATAGTGCATCCTAGGTTGTTGCTAGCATTAACCTACTTTAGTTTCTTCAAGACAATATGTCGTATGCATCTAGCTTGTGGTTACTACTGTAGATCATTTTTTTCTATAGTTCCTTTATTACACCAGTTTCTTTGGTGGTTAAAGAAGTTAATGCGTTAGGTAGGTTGAAATGAAGTTGTTTATTCCAATTAGTACAATAGCAAGTCATTAACATGCAACATTGGAGTCATAACTGCTATCGGAAAGTCATACAAGGTAGTAGCACGTAGCATAGAAACCTTCTTGTGCATCTTGTGTCATTCGGATCAGTAGTTCTAACCTCGTATTCCTTTGTTTTAACATCATGTTTTGCCTTTATGACATCCTACAACTTTGAGTAATCTTTACAATGGAAAGCAATAACGAGAATGCAGGAAAGCCATAAACGAGCAATAGGATGTCATAAACTCTATCGAAAAGTCATATAGGCTAGTAGTAGGCCATTGGAAAGCCATCCTCTGCATTGTATGTTATCTCGATCAAAGTTTATAATATCCTCATCCTTGTTTTGACATCCTATTATGTATTTACCACACCATGTACTTTGTTTGACTTTTCATTATGATGGAAAGTAAAAATGGGAGTATAGGAAGCAATAAACAAGCAACAAAATATCATAACCACCATCAGAAAGTCATATAGGCCAGCAGCAGCTAACTGAAAATTCTTCCTCTGCATCCTTCATCAATCCGATCATCATTTCTAATCTTTTATTGCTTGTTTTTACTTTCTATGATGTTTTTACGATGTCCTGTAATTTATTTGACCTATAATTGTGATGGAAAGCAATAACAAGAATGCAGGAAGCCATAAACAGGGCAACAAGATGTCATAAACTCTTTCAAAAAGTCATATATGCCAGCAGTAGATCATTGAAAAACCTTCCTTTGCATCGTATGTCATCTCGATCAAGATTTATGATATCCTCTTCCACGTTTTGACATTCAATTATGTTTTTACCACATCCTGCACTTTGTTTGACTTATCATGGCAATGGAAAGTAAAAATGAAAGCATACGAACCCATAAACAAGCAATAGGATGTCATAACCATCCATTGAAAAGTCATATAGGCCAGCAGCAGCTAACTGAAAAGCCTTTCCTCTACATCCTTCATCATCACAATCATCATTTCCGACCTCGTGTTGCTTATTTTTACTTCCTATGATGTTTTTATGATACCTTGCAATTTATTTGACTTATAATTGCTACAAAAAGCTATAATGAGAATGCAGAAAGCCATAAACGGGCAGCAGGATGTCATAAACTCTATCAAAAAATCATATATGCCAATAGTAGGTCGTTGAGAAGCCTTCCTCTACATTGCACATTATGCTGATCATGATTTATGATATCCTTTTTCTTGTTTTGACGTTCTACTATATTTTTACCATACCTTGTACTTTGTTTGACTTATCATTATGATAAAAAGTAAAAATGAAAGTGTAGGAAGCCATAAACAAGCAACATGATGTCATAACCACCATCGAAAAAATCATATAGACTAGTAGTAGCTAACTAGGAAAGTCTTTCTCTATATCCTTTATCATCTCGATCATCATTTCTGATCTTATGTTGCTTATTTTTACTTTTTATGATGTTTTTATGATGCCTTGCAATTTGTTTGACCTATAATTATGATGAAAAGCAATAATGAGAATGCAAAAAGCCATAAACAAGCAACAAAATATCATAAATTCTTTCAAAAAGTCATATATACTCGTAGCATATTATTCAAAAGTCTTCCTCTGCATCGTACGTCATCTTGATCAAAGTTTATGATATCATCTTCCTTATTTTGATGTTCTATTCTATTTTTACCATACCTTGCATTTTGTTTGACTTATCATTATATTGAGAAGTAGAAATGAGAGCATAGAAAGCCATAAATAAGCAAGAGGATGTCAGAACCACCATCGAAAAATCATATAGGTCAGTAGTAGCTAACTAGAAAATCTTTCTCTGCATCCTTCGTCATCCCAATCATCATTTCTGATCTTCTGTTGCTTAGTTTTATTTTGTATGATGTTTTTATGAAGTCCTACACTTTATTTGATCTATAATTATAATAAAAAAAAATAATAAGAACATAGGAAGCTATAAATGGACAACAAGATATCATAAACTCTATCAAAAAGTTGTATATGCCAATAGTAAATTATTGAAAAGCCTTTCTCTGCATCGTACATCATCTTGATCAAGATTTATGATATTTTCTTTCTTGTTTTGACATTCTATTCTATTTTTACTACATCCTATACTTTGTTTGACTTATCATTATGATTAGAAGTAAAAATAGGAGTGCAGAAAGCCATAAACAAGCAACATAATAACATAACCACCACTGAAAAGTTATATAAGCTAGTAGCAATTAACTGAAAAGCCTTTCTTTGCATCCTTCATCATTTCGATCGACATTTCTGACCTCACGTTACTTGTTTTTACTTTCTATGATATTTCTACAATGTCCTTCACTTTGTTTGATCTATAATTATGATGGAAAGTAATAAAAGAAATACAAAAAGCCATAGACAGGCAACAAAATATCATAAATTATATCAAAAAATCATATAAGCCAGCAGTAGGTCATTAGAAAGCTTTTTTTCTGTATCGTACATCATCCCAATCAAAGTTTATGATCTCATGTTTCTTGTTTTGACGTCCTATTATGTTTTTATGATATTTTACACTTTGTTTGATTTATTATACTTATTGTACAACTTATTCAAAAAATATCTAGAATAATCAATTGAATGAGACTGTAGATGGTGGTTGTCCTGAGAATCTATCTTCATCTAGTACACCGTATATACATAATCATAATATTGATTCTCATATTGGAATGAAGTTTGATTTAGTATTAGATGTGTACAATTTCTATACTGAATATGCAAGAAGAGTTGGTTTTGATATCACAACTGTCCGTGGTAAGTTGAACTCCAAGAAACAATTAATATTAAAACACCTAGCATGTTGGAGGGTAGAAAAATCTTGAAAAAAGGGTAATTGCATGAACCTTAGGGACATTGGTAAAGTTGATTGTAAGGATTCAATAAAAGTCAGATTAAAATCCAAAATTGGTAAGTGGATATTGGATGATGTTATCTTAGAGCACGATAATCAAATGGTCATATCAACCATCAACTATTTATCATCACATAGGAGGATAGAAAAGACAAAGATTAGCAACATGCATGCCATGAACATACAAACAACTTAAATACACTCTGTCATGGCATGAAGAAAAAGAGGTAGAAGGCAATTAGAATTCATGGAGAAGGATGCTCATAATTTAATATGTCAAAAATGTCAAGGTCAGCTAAAAGAAGGAGATGCACAGTCAATGGTAATCCACTTCACAGAAATACAAGCTAAAAATATAAATCTCTTTTATACATTGGACTTGAATGATAATGGACAACTTAGGACTGTCTCTTCAATTCATCTAAGATCAAGAATGGCATGCACTTACGTTGATAACGTATTGACCTTTGACTCCATTTACCTCATAAATACATACCAAATGCCATTCTATCCATTTGTTGAAGTTAACCATCATGGACAGTCTATGTTATTGGATTATGCAATGTTGTCAGATGAGAGAACTAAGACTTATACTTGGATATTTCAATCATAGCTGGATGCAAATGGTGGTCAAGTAGCCCATGTCATTATCTTTGATCAAGATTAGACAATCGATGCTGCTGTCAGTGAGGTTTTCCCTAATGCCCGATATTATTTTTATCTTTAGCACATATTGAAGAACATCTCTAAAAAGATAGGCCATTTATGCACAACTCATCCAAAATTTATTGTTGAGTTTGATGAGACCATATATGACACTATTACGATATAGGATTTTAAGAAAAAATAGATAAAACTCATAGATAAATATGAAGAATGCAAGAGTGTAGATTGGTTGTATGATTTTATTCGTGCCAAGATAAATGGCTTCTAGTTTATCTTAAGGATACCTTCTTTGCAGGCATATTTGATTCGTAAGAGACTTTAGTTTATTATCATCAAATATAAACTATTTCTGTCCATTTTGTATGTCAATCTTATTTCATCTATGAGCATAAGTTTGAAATTATTTATTAGCTAAATTTTTTATGACATCTTATAACATATGGTGAGTTATCTTCTTTGTTTGTGAAATCTTTTGCAAGCATGTTGTCCTCCTAGAGGAGTGACAATATGAATCACTTCTTTAATGGATTTGTAAATTTGAAAATCACTCTCAAAGAGTTCATTAATAAGTATGAAGATATCTTGAGAAAGAGATTCAAGGCAGAAAATAAGCAAAATAATAAGTCATTGCAATTTAATACTTTTCTCAAGACATCCTCGCCTTTTAAGAGGCAAGTAGCAGGTATATATACCAGGCACATCTTCAAAAAATTTTAGAATGAAGTTCTTGAGATAGCAGCATCAATCACCAAAATAATTCAATCAGTTGACAATCGTGTTGAATATTCAGCTAAGTCATTTGAGAGAATTCAAGTTAATGAAGTTGAGAAGGAGATTGTTCAAAACTATATTATTTTGTAAGACAACTAGTTGAAGAAAGTTAAATGCCAGTGTCAATAGTTCAGGGGATACTTGTGTAGACATGCCTTATTAGTCCTCTATCAAAGTGATATATTTTGTATTCCAAATAAGTACTTCCTCAAAAGATGGTATAAGGATATGAAATATCAATTCGATGATTTCATTTGGGATGTCCTACCCTCTCAAAAAGAGCACCAAAAAATTAAGACATTGTTCATACTATTTTAAAATTTTGATGTCTTCTTTATAATTTTGACATTCTGTTCAATCTTCACAAAACTTGTTTCATATAGGTATGCTTTGATTAACCATTGGATGATGAAGCTTGTCAAAGTTGCATCCATGACTGAAGATGTATTTAACTTAATGATAGCTGATCTAACTCCATTGTTCAGAAGAATGATAGACACCAATTATTCAGCACAAACAATCTCACAACTTGTTATCCGAGATCCTGAGAATATCATCACAAAGAGGCGTCCAAGAGAGAAGAGATTAAAGAGCAGAGTTGAGAAGTCAGGAAAATCAAAGAAGTTATGAACAACAGGACTTCTGGTGATCCATCTATTGAAGGCAATGCTAAAAGGGTTGCTAAAAGATAAAGAACGATTACCCCTGAATATATGGAGGTACTCTAACAAAGTGAACCTACTCGATCAACCCTCCTCTAATCCTTTGTTAGATGAGTTTGACGCTTATATATCCAGCCAACTAATACAGGAGAGAGGAGATAATTAAAGTATTCTTCATTCTAGAAGTAATATAATCTTGTCATTATAATTTGACATTGTATGTATGCCATTATGTTGTCCAGTACGTTAAAAAATATTAATAGAAACTCATAGAGATTATTCTGAAAGTCATATGTATTCTTCAGGTTGTCATATATACTCACAGGAAGTTATATGTATTATTCAGATTATCTTATATATTGTTCAGGATATCATATATACTCATAGAAAATCATATATAATCTTCAGAATGTCATATGTACTCACAGAGAGCTATATATATTATTCTAAAAATCATTTAAGGCATCAAGAAGTCGTAATAGGCACTCAGGATGTCACATATACTCATAGAAAGTCATATATAATTTTCAAAATATCATATGTACTCCCAGAAAGCTACATATATTATTTTGAAAGTCATTTAATGCATCAGAAAGTCATAACAGTCACTACGATATCATAAAAAGAGGTAGGAAGTCTTATATAATCTTTAAGATGTCATATGTACTCACAAAGAGCCATATATATTATTCTAGAAGTCATTTAAGGTATTAGTGTTTATATCAATGAAGTTACATATTCACATCCAAGCATTCAGCAAAGGAAGTTATTAATTTGCCCTTAAATTAAAGAGATCATTACTTATAATTATACTTTAGATAAGTTTGTTCAACGAATAAAAAGATCTAATACAAAATTGTTAAGGTTCGTTTAAAATACAATGTTAATTGCAGCATTCACTTTTTGTGCGAGCCCCTCCCTTAGGACTCTCGCTCCAAGCTCAAATCGGTATTGAAGGATGTCATCTCCTATGAAGCCCATTGATATGATCTATCTTTTCAAGCAAGAAAGTTCATATACTTTAGATAATACAGGCCATAGTCTAAAAAATCGAGGGCCTAGAAGGGACAGTCCCAATTGTCCTCCATCTTCCACTTTTGTACCTCTGCATTGTCATAGAAAATATAAAACATTCTTTCAAGGATCTTGTGCCACTTTATAGCATTGGTTTTCTACTTGGTGTTACATTTTATGGAGTTCAAATAGAGAAATCATTTCTGAACCATGTCAACTGCCACCAAATGCCAGTGGAGATTTTCTGAGTTGATGATGGTGAAAAAAAATCTAAATCCCTTCTTGTCATCATCAGTAACTTTATCAAATATCAACTGCCCTATCATGCCATCAAGCTCATGGTATGGTGCTTTTGACTCAATACATATGCCAGCTATCATGATGGGGAAATGAGGCACTTATGGCAGATGTCTAGGTGCTCAATCGAGTTTTTGGACAGGAACTCCTGTCCAGCATCAATAATCTATCCATAATACTATAAAACATTATGACATATGTGAACTAATTGATATTATAAAAACTAGCAGAATCAAATCATCAATCCTTACATCATCAATAATCATATCCTCAAATAGTAGGTCATGAATGTGGGACCTCATGATGCTGTCGTGGTGATGATTGATATAAACAAACTTTCTATAATGGCAAAAACAATATCTTATTTACTGATAGAGATAAATTTAGCTTAGCATGTCATAAATTATTGTCTATAAGTTATTATACTGCTTCAGGATGTCATCCAAATACTCAAGATGTCATATAACACTAAGTGAAAGTTATTAAACTATATATGGTGACATAGAGCATTCCAAGATGTTGTAATACACTATTCTAAAAGTCATAAAAATGTAAAGGATGTCATATAACAAAATTAGAAGGCATAAAATAGTTCGGGATATCACAAAACACTAACTGGAAGTTGTTAGACTATTCAGGATGTCATGAATAACTTATGAATTAATTTTTTCTTTCAAGAAAATGTTGATTATAGCATCATCTTCCTCGGACAATAGGGCTTTCGCTCGATAATCTCTTATATAGTGGAAGACTCTCTTAATTAATGTCACTTTAAAAAAAATATTTAGAGAAATTAAATTAGCGTAAAAATCTTACACTAAATAAAATTGGAATGTAATGCCTACCTCATCCTATTTGGATTCATTATCTAGCAAACTTGATATATCCACAATATCCTGTCCTTTACTTGTACGATTTGATTTTGTGTTTGCCAAAGCTGATATATCAACATGCAAAAGCTCTTTGGGTGTGGAGATTATCTTGCTCTTTTTTTTGGATTAAATGGTCTGAAACATTAGATCCTCGATCGCTTAGGAACGATGCTTTGCATAGTCAGTGTTCCTTTTTCATCCTCTTTACAAGTGAATTTCTCAATGGTTTTGGCTTGTCCCATACCTCTTTCACTTCTTCCATTTCCTCTACATCCTCCTCTTCCTTTTCCTCCACTACATCCTTCTCTCCTACCTCCTTTTTCTCTACATCCTCCTCCTTTTCCTCCACCACATCCTTCTCTCCCACCTCTTTTTTCGCCACATCCTCCTCCAATTTCTTTTCCTCCTTTCCTCCACCACATTCTTCTCTCCCACCTCCTTTTCTTTCACCTCCTTCTTTATCCATCTCATTCTCCTTCACTTCCTTCTTTTCCTCCTTCAAAATCTTTTTCTCCACCTATTTTCTCTCTTTCACCTCTTCCTTATCCTCCTCCGCCTTCCCTGCACCCCTTCCTTTTCCTTCACCTTCTTCTTTTCCTCATCCTTCTCCTGCTTCCTTTCCCTCACCTCATCTATTTTCCTCACCACCTCCACATCCTCCATCTTCAGCTTCTCTAGCTGCTCATCCACTTCTTCCTTTTCCTCATCCTTCTTTTCCCTTAACTCTTTTTTTCTTCACTGCCTCCTTTTCCTCCCGAACCTCCAACACACCCACATCCTCCTGCACTTGCACCAACTTATTTTTCTCTTCTTTCTTTTCTATCACCTCTTCCTCCACCTCGTCCTCCTTTTCCTCCACTTCCTCCATCTCTTTCATCTCCTCTTTTCCCTCTTCATCCTCCTTCTGCTTCTCCTTTTTCTCTTTTCTGAAATCCATAAACTCCTCCTTTGCCCCCTCCTTTTTCTCCTCAATGATAAGCCTCTTTTCTCCTAAGAGTTTTTTCTTGCTCACCTCCCTATGCAAGCATCTCAGCTTCCCCTTTTTTTTTCTCAGCTTTTCTCAAAATATCTCAACTTCTATCTATAGCTGTGCACATATTGTACAGCACTTCCTCCTAGGTACATCCAGCATTGGAATATAAGGATTGAGCCCCCACTACTCCAGTGGGTGATCATATAGCATCGTTGACTTGATAACAAAAAAAGAATGAGAGCAAATCACAACTTTTTAAAGATAACTTCCTATACAATTATATTACATCCTAAAATAAGATATGACTTCCTATGCTATTATGTTTTTAAGTTTACCTCATACGGCTGGAGAATATCAAATCTTTTCTCATGTATCCTCTTATGGCAGGCATGCCACCTTAACAACCTTGATAATTTTGTTAGATCAGCTAGGTCTCTCATTTTGGTATGCTTGAGGAACCATATATGTACATTAGCATTTTCTGATATTACAATATAGAAGAATAAAAAAAATTATTAGATAAAGTAAATTTTTATTGTAAATTCACATTACCATAAGGGCTATCGAACAATTGAAGAGGGTGGGCTGCCTCCTACTCTTGTTAGGTCTCTTTGGTTGGCATAATTCCTCAGACCTCAAGCATTCGATAATTTTTGGAAGTACCTAAAGAGTCAAGTCTCTGATAGTAGTAGCCCATGCAAAAGCTCCAACTTGTAAAAGATCATCCTAGAATAGAATTAGAAATCTTAGGCAAGTCTGATTTGACTTGGAGGCCAAAAATATGGCCAGTATATAGGCTATCTAAAGCCTGACAGTATCCTCAATGTTCTTTCTCATTGAGGACTTTAGCTGACAAATATACTTTTCAAGTCTCTTATGCTGTAGATTCATTCTATATCCAAATCTATCAAAGAGTCTCATCTTATTCCTGGTGCCTTTCATCTTATATCCATGATATAAAAATCTGAAAATAAGTGCAACTTCCTCAGCATTGAACCTCATTGTCTTAATTTCTAGCAATTATGAATTCATCACCTCATGCATAATACTTTATTATATCAGATAGAAGTGCTCCATCCATGATTAAAGGCTCCATATCAACGAAAGCACCAAATGGGGTCTTCAGGATGATTTCTTTGTATGCAATAAAAAACTATAACTCCTGAACATTCTCTACATAAATAGGTGGCTTGCATGAGTTCTTGTAAATTTGAGGGGCCCAACCTTTCTTAAGACTTCGTTGACTTCCTCAGCTACTTTCCAGCAAGAAACATTTGGATATCAATAGAAAGTTATGCACATATACATGATATCATATGAAGGAATAGGATGCCATCCATAAAAACTCAACATCAAAAAAAATCAACAAATAGTCATACAAATTAATAGGATGTCATAATGAGGAAATAGAACTCATAACGAATAAGAAGAAGTCACGTTTGGTGATATAAACATATAAGAAATTCACGTGATGAAATATATGACTTCCTCAAGTTGTCATGAAAATACAATTATTTCCTCACCCATATTATTACTTCCTGAGTCCATTTATGAGTATTCAATAAAATGTATAACATCTTGTTACAAGATTGGACAACATGTGCCATCCTATGACTTTGTATTGAACAAATATAATTTTGTATTATAATCTAATGATATCCTAATGAAAAAATAGGAATTCCATAGATAATTGAAAGAGATGATAGTTCTTTATAGGAAACCCTACATGCGAGTATGAAGATAAATCTTACAGAAACCCACACAATTCGAAGGAAGAAGCAATTTATATGGAATCAAATTTCAATCAGTTGTATTAGATATTTTATTTGTTAAAAAAATAATTTACCTTCTTCTATTTTTTTATTTCTTTTTTGGAGGTTGAAATAGGGAAATCTTCTCCACCGTATAGAATAATAGCTATGCTCCCTTCACACATTTGTTCTTCGTCCTCTTGGTGTCATCAATGCCTTCTAAACATAGGTTTTATGGGTCATTCATGAACAGTGCAGGTTCTCCTACACTAAAAGGTTCTATTTCAGTCAGAAAGAAAGGAAGGGGATATAATATAACAAAATTAGCCGAAGGATACGTACCAAACTTTAAAATATATAAGAGAACTGTTGAGAGACTTCGGTTGTGAGAAATAAGAGAACACAGATGATGGATAAAAGAAAAGATGGTCACCAAAGTGGAGAGAAAATAGTCATGCAGGATGGGAGAAAAGATGGAGCTTGATAAAATATTTTCTCTCTATTATTCCCTCTTTTGCACTTTCATGGATGGACAAAATTGATATTTTGTTGATTTGAAAAGATCAAAAAAGGCCTACAATTAATATCTTCTTAGTATGGTTAGATCATGCTAATTGGAGAAAAAAGGACTGTCCTATTGGTTCAATTTTACAATGTCATGAGACACAACTGGATATCATATTATGCTAGATGATTAGATGAAAAATTATAATATATATTAAGAAAGCATAAACATAAAACTCCAAATCAATCTATACTTAAGAGTGTCATATAATACTAGATCAAGAACCAATAGAAGAAAACATAACGTCATACTTAACAAGATATTACTCTATCATTGTAAGGCTTCTATGTCATAAAAAGTCTACAATCAAAGAAACAACAAGCAATAGAGGTTCATAATTTCTCATCAATCTCCAATATGACTTTCTAATAAAGATTATGACATCCTGTTACTTTTTCATGACTTTCTATATAATTATTGTTATTTCCCATTGCTCTGACTAACACAAGCAACTCGATTTTGACATTTCATCCATCTAAATGTCCAAGCTATAGGTAGTACTCATGGCTATAGGTAGTACTCATGAATGAGGACGTAATATAATAATATGTAGGGAGCCATTGAACACTAATTGGAAGTCATTAGACAATATAGGATGTCATATTAAAAATAGAAAGTCATTATACTACAAATGATAGTGATTAACCAAAGAATGAGGTTTCCGAACAACACAAGATGTCATAAAATAATAACTATAAGTCATTAAATTATACAAGATGTCATATACACAATGTCATATGTACTCTACAAGAAATCAAAATAGGGTATCATAGAATATATAAATGGAAGGTATTAAATGGCCTGAAATGTCATATAATAGTAAAGGATTATGTAAAAAACTTACAATTTAATGACTTAGGAAGAAAAGATATGAAGGAAGGGAGATCGAGAAGTCATGAAATTATGGATTGGGAAGAAGAGATATAACTTGTCAAATATAGATGGATCCCGAAGAATACCTCGTGTACTCATCTAATGTAGTTTGATCGAAAAGGGTGTGTCGAACAATCGCAAAGGATGTGGTTCCCAATGCCTGCCAAGTGCTGATATCTAGCGATTTGATGACCTGATCTAGGCCATCAATGGTCTCTATAGGTAGAGCATTTTTTTGACCATATTTCTTGCCATTTAACAAACTGCTACTTACTTCCTTATTGTAGAAAGACTCTCTTCCTCTTCCTCTTAAAAAATGAAGCCCTCACCTGGAGCATAGCAGTCAAGGAGAGGATGAAATCTGGGAGCCAACAGTGGTTGAAAATGATGAGGAGTGCAGAGCCTAATCGTCCTCTACTAGCACTATTACAGACTGAGCCGATAGCGGTGCAGGCTCCTCATCTTTCTGGCTGGGCCCAGCCAACTGTTAGTTTAGAGAGGACTGAGATAGATTCCACTCTACCCAAAGGTAGAGTACAGGTCTCCATCGATATTCAGTTTCGAATCATCAAGAAATACAAAGGTATGATGGATTTTGAGGAGGAACTCCTCAAAGCATCTTCCCTCGGTTTCATGTAAGGCTTCGAGATGCAATGGATGGTGCCGCAATTTGACTTATCATGTCTTGGCTAAAGAACAGTGATGAAGAGGTCAGGGCCTTTTCTTTGGATGAAGAGTAGTTCTTCATCCTTTTTGTATTTCATTTTTCTGGCTTCTTATGAAAAAAAATGTAAAAAAAAACTAAGCAACGAAAACTTTATTTTCATTGACTTTACCTTTCGAATATACTCCAAATACAAAACTAGAAGTCATAACATGCTGTATAAAATCATAAGATGTCGTGCGATGAAAGTGCAAGTTACAAAAGGCTATATGGTGTCATATCAATGAAAAAGAGGGTATAAATATTGAAAAGGATGTCATACGATGCAGAGTAAGGCTTCTATGTTTCTTACTATAGGCCTACATGACTTACCGATAGAGGTTATGACATCCAGTTCCCTATTTATGACTTCCGGTTGTATCGCTATTACTTTTCCATGTAATGATATATCAAACAAAGTTCAAGATATCAGAAAAACATAATAAGAAGATCAAAAGTATGAACAATAGGTCAATATAATGGTCAAGATGACATCGAATATAGAGGAAGGATACACGTTGCTGCTGTACATGACTTTTCGATATCAATTATAACATCATGTTGGACATTTATCAATTTCTCTATCTTCATTATTACTTCCTATATCAATGATAAGTCAAACAAAATTAGGGATGTCATGAAAATAAAATAGAATGTGAAAACACATGACTTTCCAAGATGACATAGAATGCGGATGAAGGTTTCTCAAACAATTGTTGTAGCCTTATATGACTTTCCAATATGACTTATGATTTCTTATTTGTATTTTATGACTTTCTATCTCATTCTTATTATTTTTTGTTGCACAAACCAAGATAAACAACCAACATTTTCACATACCATCCAAAACTATATTCTCGGATTAGATGTATACCCTAGAAGCCAATTTTGGCTCATGCATATCTTCCTCTAGGACATGTTTTTATACTTGATGGATAATTTTTATTATCATTTATGTCGTATGTGTCCATGAATTATCCTAAAAATTAATAAAGATAATTTTATATATTCTTCAGATATTGAGAATTTGAGATATATATTATTATTGGTTAATTTCTAAATGCTTTCGATCGAAGGATCATCATGAAGGATAGTGATCGATCCGATTATATCGATGCATAGATCACCTTCCTTTCGAACAGATGAGTCTCAAGTCTACAATGTAGGAACAGTGGGATGAGATGCATGTGGTTGTTAGAGAATAACTTGTACTAAGTATGACCAACACGAGAAATCACTTGGATGTCTACCCACTCGTCAATGATTTTTTCGATGCTATAATGGTGTGACTAGTCTTTTGACCTGCGGTGTATTAGCTATTCATAATGAAGCTACTTAGTTTGACTGCATATTCTCTTGATCGCTAGCCATCTGGATCCTTGCTATGTATGTTGACTAAAGTGGATTCAGGTTCGCTGTTTGAGTAGGATGCACCTAGATAAAATCTATTGATCTTAGTATAAAAAGAGTAGTTCTATACAATTCACGAGACTGAGTTCAGAAAATCTCTGATCAGAGTAGGAGTAAATACTGAAAAAAATTCTACAAGATTCATGAATAAATTCGAGTCAAGCCAATCTGGCATATGATTGACGATAGAATTTGATGAATTTTTCATGATCTTTGTCTAGTCGAGACTCACGATAGAGAAACTATATCATACGGTAGCTGCACCTAGGCCGGGGTTCATTCTTTTGTTCTACTCAGTTGCCACTGCATATTGCTAGACGTCATTAATGGATTATGAGAACTCACTAGAATCATTTTTGAATCAATAATCCTTGTTAGGATAAGTTGGAATCATTCTAGTCCATTGAAAAAAGTTTTGATGATACTGCAATGAAGATCACGGTATGTCTCACTACTAGAGAAACTAAAACCTAAGAGGTCACACACAAAAGAACTTGATCCAATTAACGGCTTGGATCCAATTCAAATTATCAATTGGATTGATTGTTTGAATTTGAAAACTGCTAATTGTAAATGTTACAGATTTAGTAACTACTAATTATTAGTAGAGAGACTTAATTATAAATATTATATTTTAAATTGGACCTAATTAAATTTGGATTTCAATCCTAATTGGATCATGTTTGATAGTCTTTTTAAAATTGATTTGATAGCTTTTCGAATTTAATTCAAATCAAGCTCTAATCAGATTTAAATCGAACCAGATTTAAAATTTAATTGAACTAGAAAGCTAACCACTCTCTCTTAAAGATTCTCTCTCATATTTCACATAAAAATGAGAGAAAGGAGCACTGAAAGGCACTGTCCTTTCTTTTGGCATGCATGAGATGAGAGGAGGCACAAGTTGGCGCCTCTGCTTCTCATCTGGGATTCTTTTATAATAGGATTTAAGTCTATTCAAACTCTAATCTGATAGGATTAGTGTAACACCCTATTTCTAAATTTGGATGACGATGTCACATCCCATCCTTATCTAAAGGTTAAGAAGATTTTAAACTGTAACTATACTGAATTATGGCTAAACTAAATTATAATATCATATAATAACCTACTTTTAATTTAGCTGAACTATCCATTCATTTTCATCACAAGCCTTTCAATTAAATTCTCCTAATTTGCTAATAATCATCATCTCCACTCATAACTTATCAAATCATACAAACAACTCAGAGTTTCAATAAAAATATCATAAAAATCAAAATTCTCAAGAATGA
The DNA here is from genome assembly GCA_006176705.1 of Cocos nucifera. Classification (NCBI taxonomy): domain Eukaryota; kingdom Viridiplantae; phylum Streptophyta; class Magnoliopsida; order Arecales; family Arecaceae; genus Cocos; species Cocos nucifera. Next base: position 87,935 of record QRFJ01000132.1, read on the forward strand.
GATACCAAAATTTGGGTTCTAGTTTAAATTTTTTAAGTCTGAAACTTTTAAAACATTCTTGCTTTAAAACGAATGAGTTAAAGGATCTCCATAATTCATTAAAAATTATTTTGCAACTCACCAACACCTAAGGATCAATTATCAAAACTTTTTATTTCAAGAAAATGCATATTTTATATAGCCTCCCTTATAGGTGTTAGCTTCCAGACTTAAAAAATTTTTAGGATTCAAAATGATAGATAGTCATAATTTATGCTCAAATAGCTCAACTATACCATAAATAAACTACTAGCCACACATGCATGAACATAAATCTTTTAATTCCATATTTTGTTGGTTTGGGATGTTACAATTAGATCCTTATCAGATTTGGGATGTGAGGAAAGATATTTTGTATAACAAAAATCAGACAAGAGGGGGCATGTGTGCATGAGTTTGTGGAGAGGGGTTTCTTCCTTGCCGCCACCTCATCCTAGTTCCCTCTTTCCTTCTTCCCATCATCTTTAGCATTCTACTTGATCTCGGATCTAATCTGAGATTTGAAAAGAGAGAATATTAGAGAGAAAGGAAGAGAAGAAGAACCTCCATTTTAGATCTTGTCAAATCAGCGCAAAGGATTCGTGCTGCAGCTTTATTTTTCAAGATTTATAGAAGAAAAGTCCAGATCTAAGCTTGAGGAGCGAGGCCTACAAGGTATTAGCACACCAGTGGCCTCTAGGCTTCGATCGAGATCATCTTTGTATAGATACAAATAGAGGTCTGGTACTTGCACAGCTATGATACTGGAATCCTAGACATCCGTAGGATCCAAAACAATCAGGTATGGAGATCAGATCTCCCATTCATCTTTTGTTTCTTGTTTTTGATTTTAGATTTTGGAGCATGTTTATATCAAGATACAGAGCATGGTTTTCATATCTAATCTAGTGCATATTTAAACTAAAAATATTTTAATTTATTTCATTTTCACTGCGTTCATAACTCTACTTTAGAAAAATTTTGAAACTAAACGTACGAAACCACTGCACTTCTAACACTTATTACTTTCTGTTGCATAAACCAAGATAAGCAAACAACATTTTCACATACCATCCAAAACTATGATCTCGAATTAGGAAGAAAGAGGCATACATACTAGTCAGATAATTGTATTGAGCACCAAAACGTAAATGATGCTCACACAACTTTATTTTTTAGATAGACAATTGTATTGAGCACCAAAACATAAATGATGCTCACACAACTTTACTTTTTAGATATCCAATGTAATGCATGCCTCCTAAGGTACCATGCGATGAAGCAAGAAGTCATACGAGGCTTAAAGAATGTCAAAACAATAAGAAATGTCATCAAAACAAACTTCAGAGTGTTGTAATAATATAATAGAAAGTCAAAACAAGAAAAAGAAGATCAAAAACATCGATCGAGATATCATATGATGCAGAGAAAGTTTTCATAGTTAGCTATTGCTAGCCTATATAACTTTTCAATAGCGGTTATGACATCTTGTTGCTCATTTGGGCTTCCTACACTAACGTTATTACTTCACATCATATTAAAGAGTCAAACTAAGTGCATGGTATCATAACAATATTATAGGAAGTAAAAACAAGGAATAAGAGGTTATAAATGACTATCAGATAGATGTAGGATGCAGAGAAAGGCTTCATAGTTAGCTGCTACTAGCCTATATGACTTTATAATTATGGTTATGATATTCTGTTGTCCATTTATGGCTTCTTACAATCCTGTTATTACTTCTCATGATATTGAGGAGTCAACAAAGTGTATGGTGTCGTAACAACACTATAGAAAGTAAAAACAAGCAACAGGATGTCAGAAATGACAATCGACAAGATGTAGGATGAAGAGAAAGGCTTCACAATTAATGGCCACTAGCCTATATAACTTTTCAATAGCAGTTATGATATCCCATTGTTCGTTTATGTCTTCCTACACTCTCATTATTACTTCTTATCATATTGAAAAGTCAAACAAAGCGCAAGATGTCGTAAGAAGAAAATAGGAAGTAAAAATAAGCGACAGGAGGTCAAAAATAAAAATAAGAATGATGAAAGATGGAAAGAAAAGCTTTCCAGTTCGCTGCTGCTAGCCTATATGACTTTCTTTCTATGATTATAATATCATATTATCCTTTTATGGCATTCTGCATTCCATTATTACTTTCCATCATAGTAATAAGTTAACGAAACTGCTAGATGTCATCAAAACATAATACGATGTCATAACATTCAATACGAGCTCAATAGGATGACCGAAGTTGAAAGGATTCTAGGAGACTACGGAGAGGGTTTATATTACCTATGAAGAAATTTAGTGCCTCTCTTTTTTTCCATGGTGATAGGATTTTGAAAAAGATGGCTTTCCCGACTCTTGGGAGGCACCACCTGCTATGCATTTCTTAGGGCGACAGGTGTCAAATTGTCAGAGAGTATAATCGAAGGTGGCAAGGTCTGGACTATCTATAAATAGATTTAGTATTGCTGCTTAAGCCCGGCACTCTTCAACTTTTCAGGATGTTGTGGTGGTATTGCTTCATTAATCATTATGAGATCGTTGGTGCATTTCTTCGACTTTGTAAGTCTCTGCCGGACACTGAGCAGTTGGAAAAAGCCTTTGGGGAGCATAGCACCAAGAAATCTGACTTGGCTTGAAAGGTATTGAAAAATATCGCCACGCCAGCAATGAAGTTTGAGCAAAGACTGTTGATGCGATCATGGACCTCTTTAAGGGTAGATTCCATCCCAAGCGCAAAAATCAATGTTGCATCTGGATGTAGTGGAGCTGTTGTGTTGATGGCGCCTAATGGAAAGTTATACAACTGGTTGCTGGGGCTCCTTCAATGCTGCTTCTAGAGTCCGGTTCTGGGTTGTTTTTTTTTTCTTTTTTTTATTGTATGGGTTTCGTTTGATGAATGTTATCTCATAATAAACTTTTTCAATCTTTATGAATAAAAGTTGATAACAGTTATGACATCTTATTGCCCGTTTATGGCTTCTTGTGCCCCCATTATTACTTTTCTTCATAAATGATAATTCAAACTAAGTGCACGATGTTATAAAAATATAATACGACATCAAAAAGAGGAACAGGAGATAATAAATTTTGATTGAGATGATATACCATGCAGAGGAAGCCTTATCAGTTTGCTGCTAGTCTATACGACTTTCTAATAAAGTTTATAATATCATGTTGTCCATTTATGATTTTCTACATTCTTTTTATTGCTTTTCGTCGCAATTATAGATCAAACAAAGTGCAGGGCATTGTAAAAATATCATAGGAAGTGAAAAAGTTAGAAATAACGATTAGGATGATGAAGGATGTAGAGAAAGGCTTTCTAATTAGCATCATGTTGGCTGTTTATGGTTTCCTACGTTTTTATTATTATTTTTCGTTGAAGTGATATGTCAAACAAGTGCAAGGTCCGAGAAAAAATAATATGGCGTTGAAACAACGAAAAGATATGATATACGATATAGAGAAAGGCTTTCCCATGATTGACATCTCCATTTATGACTTCCTCCATTTTTGTTATGACTTCTCGTCGTATAAATAAGATGAAACAACTCCATTTCAATATACAATGAATGAAAGGCTTCTGTGCTACTTACTACCGCTCTATATAACTTTTCGATGGTAGTCATGATCCCAATGTTGCACGTTAATAACTTGTCGTTGCAACAATTAGAAAAAATAAATTTTTTAACTATTAAAGAAACTGCTATAATAAATGAACTATAGAAAGAAAAAATGATCTATGGTGGTAACCACAAATCAGATGCATACGATACGTTGTTTTGAAGAAACTGAAGTAGATTAATGCTAGCAATAATCAAGGATATGCTATTTTTGCTATGGAAGAAAGCTTGGATGCTCAGAAGCTTGAGGGAAAGAAAAACAAAATGAGGAAGCAATGAAGAGAAGATTTTGAAATGACCGGATCAGAGCCGGACTTTCGGGAGAAAAAAAATATTTTTATTTTTTAAAAAAATTTAAATTATTGATATGATAGGCAACAACTTCCAGCGACCTCCGCTCCCGGTACGTCGTCTCATAAACGCGCACTAAGATAGTGATGTAACAACTAAAGAGTGCGTTAGCATGGTGCTACGTGGACCAATCGGCCGTCTCGTGGTGTGCTGCACAGCCGTATATACCTCCATCTCCCTGTAATTCCTGCAGCTATATGCTCTCTTAAACCTGCCAACACAGGCAAAATGGGACTTTCAGATCAGCCAATGCTGAATGCAGAACACTGGACTGTGCCCGTGTATCTTCTTGCATGTTCTTTTTTTTTTTCCCCCTCCCTTATTTGGGGTAAAAGGAGGTGCTCCGATAAAAGTCCTTGGTTCCTGCTTCATGGATCGTACGTACATTCATGTTTATGTAGCATCGAGCAAAAGGTTCTTCTGCTAGATATGGTGCCCCATTTCAAGCTGAACAAAAATATTGGTTCGTTGCCATCCATGGGGAGGTTCTTTCTAGATCTACCTTTGTAATTTGATTACTCAGTAGAATCCTTGGTTGTTTGATATTTGCAGGAGGTGGAGAATGTGAATAAAGTGCTTGTTGTAGGCTCCCAGAGAGATATCGTTCAACCAGTGCTCGTGAGACGTATTTTGACCTTTCCACATGTTGAAGGGGCCAGCCATGGGCAAGGTTTCTGCTTTTAAAAAGCCAGGTATGGGAGAATCCAATCCCCTTTTTACCCTTAACAATTAATGATAATTTTTAAATTCCTAGCAATCTTAATCATTCGTGTTTAATAATGGGTTTAATTATTTTTCAAGTGTCGATTACTGACATCAAGAAAGATTTGCTTTTGATTTACAAAGTAGAATAATTGTTGCAATATCGTATGTACCGCTTGAAAGTAACTTGGGGAAGTATGATGCTAAGAATGTGCAAATGCTCGCAGGTGACCAAACCAGTTTGAGTTCTTATATGCATATCAGGAGATTCTACACCATCAAACTAGCCTGGCTCTTCTCCTTTTTTTCCCCTCTTTTTTGTTTTATGTGAAATTCCTACTTGCTTGCAATAGCATAGAAAAGGTGTACAGAATAACCAATGCATAGATGGGAGGGAAAAATAGAATCTGGGTGTTCGTTGGTATTGTGGTGATCTCAATCTGATTATTACTTGGTTTTCTTCAATTGAGTGGTTATTGCAATATGGAAATGGGTGACGGCCTGAGCAAGGTGTTTTGTGCAAAGTATCACTTGGGAATTTAGGTTTTATATATATATATATATATATATATGTTGGTTTTTGCAGTTGTGGGATAAGTGAGTCTTATAATAGCAAATTGGTGTGGTTCCAATAAGAATAATGTAAGAACGTTTTTTTGATGAACTTTTGCACATAACGCGGAATCCAAAACAGACTTCTTGGAATCGAAAGGATGCTTAGGAGGCGGCAAGAAAAGGGTTTTTAATTAGAAATTAGTAAATCTATTATTGTAGAGTGGTAATCTCTTTCCAAATTTCTGTAATCTCCTAAGTTGATAATAGATTTTGATCTTCTTTGTGCCCATGGACATAGCCCGGTAGTGGGTGAACCACATAATTTTTTGTGTTGTATTATGGTGCTTGTGACTTTCTCTTTGGTCTTTTCTTTTCTCCATATTCTTGAATATCTTGACCGTGGGTGATTTAGATCCAATTCATTGTGCACTAGTGAGTTGTGATTTTGTTATTTAGATTCCATCATTGCCATCCTCTATAATTTTAAACACTTGAAGTGTTTAATTCTAACTGTTGGGAGAGGGCATGGTTGCATTTTAGTTACAAAGTTGACAGAAGGTGCTCAAAAGATCAACAGGATACCAAGAGGAAAATGCGAAGACGTTCGAGTATTTGCTTTATTTTGAACTTTTGTATGGCGAGGAATATAGTGAGGATTCTTTCATCCATCACTTTCTTTTTTTTTCCTTCGTAGAAACTTGGACTATTTTTTCATGGGAATAAAATTGAGCCTCCGGCTTTGTCAGAGCCCGAGTACAATAATTCTCAAGGAAGCAAAGAAGAGAGAGAGAAGGGGGGGGGGCGGGTGAGACAAGGGAAGGGTCATGGCAAATTGGATATTCCTTGAGACATCCAACCAGCCCATGACTCCCACAAATGTCCTCATGAGCTTAGTGATCTCTATCACTTCAACTACCAGGGCCATCCATTCTCCTCAGCCCCATTTGTTCTCTCCGAATGCTTTTTTTCTACCTTTATCCTTTTTTTTTTTTTTAAAGCCAATTGCTTCTACGTGAGGTGGAACCGAAAGTTCAGATAAGATGCTGTATTAATTTATAACATCAGAGCTGCTCTTTTTGTGTAATTTGTCTCTTTTATTTGAAAGGGGAAGGATATGATATAATCTCTTGTTGTGTTGGCTGTTTTGAGTGCTCCGTTTCATATGTAAATTCTTCCCTACAGTCTTCCTTCTATGTAAATAAACTTCTCTTATCTTTAATTTAAATTGCAGGTGACGACCAATGTGCATGGGTGAAGCTCATTAGTCTCCTATTCTCTCTCCCTCTCTCCAAAAAAAAAAAAAAAAAAGGAAGAAGAAGAAAGAAAGAAAGAAAGGTGAAGGATATGTTGATGGTTTGAGCCGCAGAGCCCCGCGATTCGCCAAATACTTGAGTGCTCTCTGCCACACAGTTGCTTTACCTCATCCTACCCCCTCCAAGTGTATTTGGTCGCGCCTACTTGGTCCTTTTACCTCTCTTTCATGTGCTAAACTCCTCTCCTTAATCCACTCAATGTACCTTCGTAGGATGTAGTCTTGAGAATAAAGGGTATACAGATGCTATGATATTGTTTCTCAGTGCATGCATTTTTCTCTATATATTTCACAAGCATCTTCCTTTCCATGATCCCTCTCATCATCCACTGGCTCTTTCCTCACCTTCCACTCCTCAACTTGTCTTTGTTGATCTCCCTTACGTGACTTGGTAACCCATTTTGTTAGTCTTGTTTGGTGTGTTGCTCTCAACCTTTCTAACTCCTCTACCCGTGACACGTTTGCCTTATCCACAAATACTCCTCCATGTGATGGCACACAAGCTGCGCTATTAGTTGGTGATTCATTACCAATAGTTGCTCCACCACCTAGTCTTGTTATCCTTCAAGCCATTGCACTGCTCCTGCTAAATTCACTTGTGCTACTCAATGCTTTTCACTAGAGTTCCATGTTTTTTTTTAAAAAAAAAAATATTTTTTTTTTATTTTTAAATTTTATTTTGCTTGTTATTCACTCTTATCAAGGCCTTATGATATTTAAAGTGGTTGTTAATATAAACAAGCAATGTTTAGCAATGTCTGAAGAGCTTGATGCTCTTGAGTGTTTGGGCATATGAGACCTTGTTCCTCTCCCACCAGACGAGGTTTCCATCACCTGCAAGTGGATTTATAAAATCAAGACTCACTTTGATGGCTCAATCGAGCATTAATAAAGCTTGCCTCGTTGCTCATAGAGTTGAGTGGGAGCATGGCAATGACTTCAAGAAGACCTTTGCAGTACTAGTTAGTCGATGGCTACTTTCATGAGAAAGTCACCATGAGTTTCTTGTCTCTTTACTCATGTCTGATGTCTTATTGCACTCTTTATGATCTTAGACAAGCTCCTCGTATAGGGCTGGAATGTTTTAACCATACCATTCTTGCTACTAAATTCACTTAGATTGATCATGATCCTACCATGTTTGTCTACTCCTTTTCATACAATCAAATTATTTTATTGCTTTATCAGTGATATGATTATTACTAGGGATGATCTAGAGATTAGAGCGTATCACTTTTGTCGATCAGTAGTTCTCCACGACTGATTTTAGTCCATCATTTGATTTTTTAAGACTTGAGGTTGCCTACAGCTCTAAGTGCTCTCTCTTACCCAGTAGATGTGCACTTAGAGATGGCATCGGATCGGGTTCGAGATGGGTTTCTAACTATTCAAATCTAAATTCAAATATCTACTAAACTATCCAAACCCAACCTAAACACTATCGGGACTGAATTTTTTTTTGCCAAACCCATCTCAATCGAGTATCAGATTATTCGGGTTTATCTGGCCCGAATCCAATTAACTCACATTAAGCATTTTTTTTAATTAAGTCATCTCTAAAGCCATACCACCATTCCATAAATCATATCTTCTTTAAATAAGTAAAATTCAACAATACTTAGTTCAACAACACTTAGTTTCATATTAAATCAAAATAAAATTCAAACTGTCTTAAGCAAATAAAATCTAATAATGCATAGTTTAATAATACTTAGTTCTATATTTAATCAAACTAAAATTAAAATACAATACAAATTTAATAGACCAAGACATTCAACAGTAAGGCAATGAGAGAAAGAAAGAAAGGAGAGAATGAATGAATAAGTTAAGATTTAGTAACTAGTAGATGATAATCGAAAAAATATATTTAATATTATATATTTTTTAAAGTACTAAAATAGTTCGGGCTGGATTCGTATCAGATATCGGGTCGGTGCATACTACTCAGTCCTGATCCGAACTCAAAGTTAAGCATTCAAGTTTTATCCAAATCCGGCTCAAACTCAGCCAACGTGTTGACTACTCGACCCAATCAGATCGAATCGGGTCAAATACCCATGAGTTTGGGTTTTGTTGCCATCCCTAGCTATGTGCACCACTGATATGCCCTATAGAGCTAGGTTAACTGATTCTTGCTGTCACAATCTAGAATCTCATTTAAAATAACTAGTAGGAAGGTGTTATTCAGATTCCTTGATCCTATAGAAGTATGCAAGATCTTCCAAGTACAGAATTGATGTGGGACTAAATATATGCCTAAACGAGCTCTCATATATTTCACTCATTTAAGCTCCGATATTCTTGCTAGTAAAATTCAATGACAAATATTATGATTAGCTTGTGGTCAATCCTAAATAGTCATGTGCCACATAATCCTTTAAATTACAAGAGTAATGGACTGGGTTTGCTATGAAACCATCTATAACAATACAGAGTCTGATTCAAAAAATTAGTCAGAAAATATTATTTAGGATCTTTGGCCTTGTATAAGTATTTAAGATCTTTTTATTGCACAACTAATATTGGATTAAATATACACACGCTGTATTAATTCTCCATTACATCTTTGTCGTAATTTATGACTTGGAGTTGGTGCTACTCCTTTTGATCTTACTCATTGACATTGGTGGGCAATCTTATTTATCTCTCGACTTTTAGCCTAGATGGTGCTTGTGATGTATATGTTTTAAGCCGCTTTGTCATAGCCTCCATAACAGTTCACCATACCTATTTTTTATATCTACAGCGTTATCCTTAAGCCACTACTTCACAAGGGTTGCTTTAGTCCCTCTCTTTCTATCATAAGCTTTATGCTTTTCTTCGATTCTACTTGAAAAATAATCTTGTTGATCATCATTCCATCACCGACTACTACTGTATATTTTTTAGGACTTCCTAGATGTCTGGAAATCTAGGAGGTACACAACCATCTCCCCATCATGGACTATAAACTATTCTCACTATTGCCACCAAGATCGTTTGGCTTCATAATTGGCTTCCAGCAAATATGGGTGCCATCATGTTTCAGCCGATTTCATTATAATATGATAATACTAGTGTTATTTAAATTGCTGTTAATCCTATGAGCCCACCAAGCATATTGGTGTCCATGACACTTTTTCTTCGCTATCTTCCATCTAAAATTCCCCCTGCTGATTTACTTACCAAGCCTCAAACAAAAGTACGATACTCTCAACTTCTTTCCAAGTTCACCGTGCACACCACATGCATATAGTCTTAGGAGGTAAGCTCACGAGTTGTTCTTGTAATCAACACGTACGTATAATCTGCAGTTAATACAATAACATATTTGTTCTTTACACTGTGAACTGCCTTGGTTGATCCTAATCACTTGTTAAATAATGACCATGTTGTTTTCCAGAGGACACGTTTGATGGGACGTGTGGATGCATCATATCTTCTGTGATCATATGCGGGCATATTCGGAGATGGAAGATTAAAATGGAATCCATCATTAGGACGTGTCTCAAGGGAGAGAGCACAGCAGGATGTCACCAACCTTAGGTATAACCTAAGGAGATATGGTGGAATATGAGATGAAAAGAAATATTATTCGCTGGCTTTTCCAATAATTTTTGCTATCCTTTTGCTTCGGTGGAGATGTGACGTGATTGTCAAGCAGGAGCAAGTGGAGAATGCATCTTAATAAGCATGTAGCGTTCATGATACTCTTGTATCATCAATTAGTGCTTTCCTTTCTAATAATTACCAATAGTGAGTGTGAATATTAGCAAATTTTTTTTACATTTTAAATATTTGTACCTTTGTATGAAGGCACGAACTTATGCAACTGATCATTTTTATCCAAAAAAAACTTATTTCATTTTAGACTTTGATGGTGTCGACCGTTGTTGTTGGACGAATATTTTTCGTAAAATTTGTTATTAAAGTACTCTATCTCCCATCAGTTGGTGCACAAATATATATTTCTCCGAACGATGCTACTTTCTGATGTCATTGTTAATGTCCGGCACATCCATGGATCTACAACAAAGAATAGAATCATTAGTCACTTTCCTCATCAAATGCAATTTCCTCATTTTCCTTATTTAAAAAAGCTAGCTCTTATATTTCAATGCCACAATCTTTTCCCCCACTTTTAATAGTCCTACATTTTCTGGATTTCATTCTCTTACGTATGTCTTTCCCCTCCTTTCTGCCTGAAATGGATCCGAATCGATGCTCATCGAACCATTTGATGGCCTGATACAGCACTAGCGGATGAACTTGCATAAAGGCGCAGGTTTTGACATCTAATTTCATGTGCATAACCTATATTTCACTCTCTCTTTTTTTTTCATACATTTCAGTCCTTAATCAAAGGTCAGCGCCGTCCAATAAGCATTGGACCCAACAAAGTTCTCTTTGGTTTTCCCTTGAATCAAGCTAGAAACCACTAATTGTCGTCATCCCCATGAACTGCGTGGTAATTTAGTAGGAGCCCATCATATTCCATGTACTTATTCTCCACAAGGAGTCCTGTTCGGATATGCTAATAATTTCTTATAACGAACTAGTAAGATTCCGGGTATCCACTCCTTTCCCAAATTCCTATATAATGGACAACTCCACTCTCCACTTCAACTCGGACTCCAACCACAGCCATCCCACTCCAATCCAATTCCTCTCTCTCTCTCTTATTAATTTCCAAGAACGATATTCTCCATTTTATATTTCTTTGTTCCCCCAAGTCCGACTTCTTTCCTCGTCGTGTTAGTTTATAAAAGTCCAAGAAAAAGGAGCAAAAGAGAGGAAAAGAAATCGAGGACAAAACAGGGCGAGGGAAGAAGGAGATGGCGGGAAACGAGTGGCTCAACGGCTATCTGGAGGCCATCTTAGACGCCGGCGCCAAACGGTCCATTGGATCTCGGCAACGGACCCTGCCGTCGGCGTTGGAGAAAGAAGAAGTCGGCAACGGAAAAGAACTGGGATACAGCCCTACCAAGTACTTCGTCGAGGAAGTCGTCAACCAATTTGACGACACTGACCTCCACAAGACCTGGATCAAGGTATTAAAAAACAGCGATCTCCTCTAATTGTTCTGACCGTCTAATCTTGATTAGGTTGAAGGGGATCACTGATCAGAGGGTTGGCGTACTCATGTACAGATGGTGGCAAAGAGGAATAGCCAAGAGCGCAATAACCGACTGGAAAATTTGTGTTGGAGAATATGGCATCTAGCTCGCAAAATAAAGCAGGTGGTGGTGATGACTAGTTTGCCCTATTCTTCTTGAAATACATCTTAATTATTTGATTACCTTTATAATAGAAAATACTTGTCCTTATAATTGCTATTAGTATTATTTATAAAAAAAACTCTCAATTATACTATATCATACATGTCTACGTATAAAAGTAAAAGTGTGCAAAAATTATGTGCAAGTATATAACATTCTTCGTAGTTTCGAAAAATGATTGTAGATCAAGTGCGATGATGCACGACGGCTGGCTAAAAGATGGGAGGAGCGAGAGCGAGGGAGCAAGGCTGCCGCGGAAGATCTCTCTGAGTTGTCGGAGGAGGAAGGGAGACAAGGGATCATAAAGAACTCCAAGAATGGTGCTGTAATGCCGCACATCGATTCGGATATAAAGATGTGGGAGGAGAGTGGTGGGAAGAGCAACCATCTCTATATCGTACTCATCAGGTGATCTAGAGCTTGACACCATCACTATAATTCATTGGTGATCTAAATCACAATATTAGGGCATGCAATTTAGTGATCTAAATTCATTGGTGATCTAAATCATTGGTGAACATAGTTTGCAGATGAATCTTGTTTACTTGTCTTCTATATATGCTGGTACATGTTTGCTAATTTAGTTAACCATGGCTTTTTGCCAATAACTTTCAAAAAAAATGAGTGTAAATTACTTAATTAAATGGATGGCTATGGTGCATATGGTCCCAGCACATCATGTCAAAGTTTGGATAATTGAGTGTCACCAAGGTTGCTTGTGTGGAATAGTTCTCATTTTAGGACCGAACAAAGTGAAAAGCTAGGCATGCCTTGCGACACATGGTGGGAGCACAAAAATATTCCAAAGCACAATAATTTACTATGAGCTCTATTAGGTATTCCAATATAGCAAAATGCCACTATTACTACTAGTGCTGTACTTAAGACATCTGGACTAATCATGCACAAGATGCACATCTCAGGCCCATGATGGAACCAGCGTACAATAGCTTGCTTATTTACAACAAGACCTACAAGATTAACTTTATTTACATCCACAAAAATGGCAATAAAAGGCCAATTTATTTGTAAACTTTTTTTTTTTTTTTTTGGAGAGAGAGAGAGAGAGAGTGGTTGTTAACATAATGCTTTGCTGTAGTTTGCATGGACTGGTACGTGGAGAGAACATGGAGCTAGGAAGAGATTCGGACACAGGAGGGCAGGTGTACCATCCAAAACATCCATATGAATTGTATGTGATTAGGCAAAATTAATACATGATCTATCCTATTCCTAACATCTTCGGTGACGATCAGGTCAAGTATGTGGTGGAGTTAGCCCGGGCCCTGGCTGCCACCAAGGGAGTCTACCGCGTGGACCTCCTGACTCGCCAAATCTTGGCCCCAGAAGTTGACCGGACCTACGGTGAGCCTGTCGAGATGCTGACCCTTCCATCCGATGCGGATCCAAGTGTTGAAGATGATTCTTGTGGGGCCTATATAATTCGGCTGCCATGTGGACCCCGAGATAGGTAAAACATTGCACTCACATTTTGATAAAATCAGGGGGAAAATAAAATGGATAGAACTCATTCTCTATTTTCTTATTTCATTTTAGAAAAAAATTGCTGCACTATGCTCCTAAGTTTGATTTGCATCTAATGATTAGGAAAATTTTTAGTCGCATCAGACCAGTCCAACCACAAACCAACATACATAAACATGTATATAATGCACCATTTTTCTCACATTTCTTTTTTATTTGTCTTTGTACATGTTGGTCATGATTGGATTAGTCAAGGATATATTATAAGATGAAATACTAAAATTTAGATGCTATGTTTTTCATTTAAATCACATTTATATTTTCAATAATCATCGGCCAGCCAGCCATATATCATTATCAGAAGGAATGCAAATGGATCTTGGTATATTCTAATGCAACCATGGCAGTAGCTAACCCTATTAAAACATGTGGACGCCTTGTAAATTTTTGCACTAAGATCGACATATCTCCAATTTAGTGAGTTTAGCACTAGAAGCCACTTAGCTCTTTCAATTTTGGCTTAATATATGAATCTATTTAATTAGCTAACCTTGCAGGTCTCCACCTGACTCCTCTTGGCCCATAACAATTGTTGTGGGGCTGCATCTGACGTGCACTTTAATGCATCCCCAGGTACCTGCCCAAGGAGTCCCTGTGGCCCCACATCCCTGAGTTCGTGGATCGGGCCTTGGCCCACATCACGAACGTGGCTCGGTCCCTGAGTGACCAGATTGCAGAGGATGGCAGTGCCAAGCCTGCATGGCCTTATGTGATCCATGGTCACTATGCCGATGCCGGTGAGGTGGCGGCCCACCTCTCGGGTGCCCTCGGTGTGCCGATGGTGATGACGGGCCATTCACTGGGCCGGAACAAACTAGAGCAGCTCCTCAAGCAAGGCAGACTAAGCAGAGAAGATATCAACTCCACATATAGGATCACGAGAAGAATCGAGGCCGAGGAGGTGGCGCTCGATGCCACCGAGCTGGTTGTCACCAGCACTCGCCAGGAGATCGACGAGCAGTGGGGGCTTTATGATGGTTTCGACATAACATTAGAAAGGAAGCTCAGGGTGAGGAGGAGGAGGGGTGTTAGTTGCCTTGGCCGTTACATGCCTCGGATGGTGGTAAGCAACCAACTCCAATTTAGTGGTGCAAATGGGCTAATATACAAACGGCCAATTTGCACTAATTATGATGTTTGATTTGCTCGGCCCAAGCCCAGCCCATTTACAATATACCCCTTGAGTTGTTTTGAATTATTTTTAGGCTACGTGCTTACAGGATTCTATAACAAATGGCTTGTAGGTGATACCACCAGGGATGGATTTCAGCCATGTGAACACTCAAGACTTGGAAGGGGATGGTGATCTCTCATCATTGTTCAGCTTGGATAGAACTCAAGGGAAGAGAGATTTACCTCCCATATGGTCTGAGGTTATAAGACAAGCTTGAGCTTAATTGTCCATCCATTGTTTCTTCCCTAGCTTGTTATTAAGTACAATATATACATGATAACCTTGTGCAGATAATGAGGTTCTTCACAAACCCTCACAAGCCTATGATCCTTGCCCTCTCTCGGCCTGACCCGAAGAAGAATGTCATGACACTGCTCAAGGCGTTCGGCGAATGCCGTCCTCTTCGGGAGCTTGCTAACTTGGTAATTAGTCCATGATTAGTCTCCAACCATTTTATGATGTCTTGGTGAGCGGTGAATTTAAACAAGTGGGAGTAATTGGACTTGAGAACTATTGCAGACACTGATACTGGGGAACAGAGATGATATCGAAGAAATGTCCGGCGGCAGCGCTGCAGTTTTGACGACCGTCCTCAAGCTTATTGACAGGTATGATCTCTATGGTCAGGTGGCATACCCCAAGCGCCACAAGCAGAGTGATGTTCCACAGATATATCGTCTTGCAGCAAAGACTAAGGTATTGGAGAATGACCCATGCATGATGGGCCACGTTAATGACATCATGTTCTATGAATGGGATGGGCTGTAGATGTGAACTGGTATTGATATGAGTTGGATTACTTGGTGTTAAATTTTGGCAGGGAGTCTTCGTCAATCCGGCCCTGGTCGAACCTTTTGGTCTCACCCTCATAGAGGTAAGGACTGCTTTTCTTAGATTTCCTTACGTAAACCTATGCGGATTTTTATTATATAATCTGTTTGAAAATTTTACAGGCGGCTGCTTATGGTTTGCCGGTGGTTGCGACCAAGAATGGGGGACCAGTAGACATAATCAAGGTAAAACTTTCCTCTCTCTCTTATATTTTGATAAAAAGTTACTTTCGTGGGGTTACTTTATAACTACAATTTGTCTCTCCGGAAATTAAGGAAGCAGAGGTTTATAATTGAGCATGGTGGTTTAAATATTTATATAATGTAAGTAGCTTATAGCTTTTCTTTTGGTATTTTTTATAATTACTTTCTTTCCGCCTAGCCTTATCTTTTAATACAAATTAATCCCTTTCTTGATAATCGTTAAGAGGGTTCGGATCCTCTCCACTTCACATTTGAGTTGGAGAGTTCCAATCTTCCTTTCCACTACAACTTTGATTAGAGCTCAGCTTCTTTTAAGGTGCATATGCTTAAACTATATATGGCTCTATTAATGGTGGACGGGGATGGATTTTAGCTGAGTTTCTCCTTCAACAAGAGCCCATTCTCTTGCAACTTCTTTGGCTTGGTGTAAGTAGACTAAGCTGGGGGCAAAAAAAAAAAAAAGTCACATGATTTCACTCCAGACCAACCAAATAAATGTAATAAGCCGTGAGGGATGTAGTGATCTAACGGCTATATTTTATTTTTTGAATGGCTAACGGCTATATTTTTCATGTCAGGCACTGAACAATGGCCTCCTGGTGGAACCCCATGACCACAATGCGATATCCAATGCACTCCTGAAGCTGGTCTCCAGCAAATCCCTCTGGCTGGACTGCCGCCGCAACGGCCTCAAGAACATCCACCGCTTCTCCTGGCCGGAGCACTGCCGCAACTACCTCTCCCACGTCGCCCACTGCCGCACCCTCCACCCCACCACCCGCCTCGACGTCGCCCCACGCCTCCCCGACGAGCCGCTCACCGACTCCCTCCGCGACGTCGCCGACGACCACGACCTCTCCCTCGACGCCGCCACCGCCGATCTCAAACCCAACGGCTCCCACGTCGCCGCCATCCTCGAAGCCCTCCATCGCCACCGTCCAGACCGCACCCACACCGCAACCAACGCTTCCGTCGATTACTCCCCGGGGAGGAGACGCCAGCTCTACGTCATCGCCGCCGATTGCTATGATGAAAAGGGACGGCTGGTGATCGATGATTTGGAAGGGACCATCAGGAAGGTCATGGCCGTTGGTGATCCTGGAACCGGGTACGTGTTCTCCACGGGGTCTACGATCATGGAGGCGGTAGAGGCGTTGAGATGTTGCCACGTGGATCCAACGGAGTTTGATGCGTTGATCTGTAGTAGCGGGAGCCAGGTGTGCTATCCCTGGAGGGATCTGTTTGCCGACACGGATTACAATACACACGTGGAGTACAGGTGGCCTGAAGAGCACGTGAAGTCCGCTGTGCTGCGATTGGCGATGATGGATGGGGCCGAGGGGGATGATCTGACCGTTGACGAGCAGGCTTCTGGTTCGCATTGCCATGCTTTCTCTCTGAAGGCTGGAGCTAAGGTGAGTCCATTTGACGGGCATAATTTTTTTCTATAATTATTAAATTTAATATATACTATTGATCTATTTCCCATCGATTCAAATTTTTAAATCAAATAACTAATAAGAATAATATCATATATATGATGACTGAAGAGTGAAAAAAAAAGGAATAGATGACTGGTGTCAACCCACTTGCACGCCAAGACTCAAGTCTCCATCCATCCATGGCTGGGAGGAGAAAATGAGTCTATTGTAGCTTAATTAGGACATGACTTGGCCAACTCGACTTAATTTTGAGTCTAAGCATATTTTCTTAGTCTAAATCTCAACCTTGTAATAAACATTGTGTCTTCAAAAGCATCTTATCTTCTTTTTTTTCTTATTATGCTTAGTCGTAGTTAGGCATACATAAAATAAGATTAATATAAACCTTGTTTGCAAAACTAATTCAAGATAATGTCTTCAGGTTTGCAAGATTGATGCTATTCGACAAAGGCTTCGGATGCGTGGCTTCCGATGCAACTTGGTGTGCACACAGACATGCACACGCTTGAACGTCATTCCTCTATTTGCATCAAGATCACATGCATTAAGGTTAGTATTATGCTTTCGTTTTTTTTGGCATTCTGTCATTTGGATCAATGAAACTTCTTTGTAGCATGGATGTTAACTTATTACCGTCAACATTGTCTTTTTTTCTTGGGCACCTTATATTTTGAAGGTATTTATCAATAAGATGGGACATCGATCTTTCAAAAGTGGTGGTATTTGTGGGAGAGCAAGGGGATACAGATCATGAAGAGCTCCTTCCTGGTCTTCACAAGACTTTAGTACTCAAAGGCTTGGTTAAACATGGGAGTGACAAGCTTCTACGTGATGTAGACAGTTACAAGAGAGAAGATGTAGTCCCTGTGGAGAACCCCAACATCGTCTCTCCAGCGGAAGGTTACGACATCTCCGAGATTCAAAGCAGTATCGAGAAAATTTGGACGAGATAAATTAATTTTTGATACACTCATGCAGATATTATTGTCACAGGTGCATTTGCTTGGCTAGCCAAAAAAATATTCTCATAACGGTATATAAGTTGATGTATAAGTGGTTGCAGACTCTGGCTTACAAGGAGGAGCAATCCTACGGACAACCACAGAAGGTTTTAAAGAAAAAAAGAAAAAGGGGAATCTAAATTTTCCATAATAAATAAATACATAAATTAAGCCTCTTATAATGCGTGTACAACATTAATTCACATGGAGAATGACTTTAACTTTGTTATTTACTGGCTTCTTTGGCTTCATAGTTTTACATGTGTATGATCTCGTTCTCATAGGTTCTAATGTTGCAGCTCAGAGTCTGTACTGCATTTTTCTGACTAAGAAATTTGTGGGAGAAAGCATCACATGGAGAACATTGCATAAGAAGTTCTATTAGAAGTTCTTGGATGGTCAGATCATGGTCACCTAGTATCTCTTTCTAACCAAAACTACTAATTTATCTCATGAGCAAAATAGTATAATTAACTAGGGCTTTCAAAATATACATTCTTTTGCTCATTTACCTAACTATTAAATCTAAATGGAGCATGTAGCCTTTCCTTCCTCTGTATTTATGAGTTACTTATATCAGCCTTTTGTGAAGCTTCTGGTCAGTTGGTGCTGTAAGTGGGTTGCTTAGTTGTTGAAGAACGGTTCTCATCATGATATTCTGAATATACTCTATGCTTCTTCTCTTTATTGGTATCCTGGGTATTTGGATTATTGCCTTCATATTTCCTTATCTCCGCGGTCAGACATATTTAGAGCTCATTGGTCTTGTTCTTATGGGTGTTGTTTTGCTCAGTGCAACAAGGTGTTCCAGGGAGTCTTGTTCCTTTCGGCTTATCTATGTGGCTGCCTCAACTTGATCTATATGGATGCTGTATTCTCTGCTGTGGGCTCAAACTATATTGGTTGATTACGTTGATTACGCTCCAGTACTTCGCTACTCTGTATTATGTTGCGGTACTCCTTTCCGTTTTTGATATGTAATAATTACGGATGTCACGGACTTTTCTGCGCAATTGTAAACGTTTGATGCCCTACTTTTAACATGGCTTCAGCCATTTCCTTACCAAAAAAAATAAAAAGAAACTATCAAATGTGATTAGAAGTAGCTTGCAAAATTCAATTAGCCATCATTTCCGCAATTGCCGCATTAACAAATAAACTAAGATTTTAAGGAAAAAATTTCCACTTTTAAAGAGAGTTTCTTTTTGATATAAGTAAAATAGATAGATCTCTTAGATTCCGTTTGGTTGATCATTTATCTTAAAAAAAAATTATAAAAAAATATTTTTTTTATCATATTTAATTAGTAAAAAAATATTTTAAAAAATAATATTGAAAAAAATTACTATATTTATTATAAATATATTTTTTTAATATAAAATATTTTTAATACTAGAATGATGCTTTCTTCATCTTAATTTGTTTTGTAAATATTTTTTATTGGATGAGTTTGGAAAGGCATAAGAATAAATTCGATGATGAAATATGCAATTTTATTGGTTATATTTTTGTCAAGTATGGATCATCATTATTCAAGGAATAGAGCTATCAAAATATATCGGCCTATCTCGATCCACTACGACCCACCTCTAAACGAGATGGGACAAACTTGCGGGTTCGAAAAATCCCAACTTAATCGGACCCGTCATAGGCCGTGGGTTAAATGGCCAACCCGTCAAAACTCAAAAAAAAAAATGAAAACAAAGTAGGAGACGGACCGAGCGGGAGGCCAGGAGGGGTGAGGGACAGAGGGGACAAACGGTCGGGGGCGGGGCATGTGACCAAGCTGGGAGGCCGAGAGGGGTGAGGGACGGAGGGGCTAATGGGAAGGGCGGGGGACCGAGGGGAAGAGACGGTCGGAAGGCGGGGGATCGAGAGGGAGAGATGGCCGGAGGTGAGGTGTGTGGTGGGGATCATGAGGGAGAGGTGGCTCGGGGAGGGGGGTGGCGGGGTTGGGTGGCTGAGCGGGGAGGGATGGCCAGGTAGGGCACCAAGAGGGAGAGGCAGTCCAGGGGAAGGGGGCATGGTGATAGGGAGGTCGGGGGAGGGTGGCGATGGCGAGGAGAGGAGAGGCAGCCCGAGGGAGAGGGGGCATAGTGACAGGGAGGTTGAGGGGGGAGTAGGGGTGGCAAGGGTTGGGGATAGAACAGGAGGCACCAAGGGCAAGGACAGCCGGGGGATGGGGGGCGAGCGGGGAGGGGGCACTGAGAGATGGGTTGTCGGGGGGGAAGGGAGTGGCGAGGAAGGGGGTGGCCAGGGTGAGTGGGGGGTGGGGGGAGGGGGCGAGAACGGGGTGTTGTGGTTGGGGCGAGGAGAGAGGAGGGTCAACAAAAAAAATAAAAGAGGTAGGGGGTCAAAAAAAAAAAAGTAGGTCAACTCCGCCTGACCCATTCTGAACCGACAATCCAAATGGGATGGATTATTTAACCCATTTTTAGATAGGTTGCTAAAACATGAATCCAATCCATCTCATTTACATGGCGGGACAGGCCCAACCCAAATTGATAGCTCTACTCAAGAATTTACCAAATATCAATTTTTCATGATATTTGTTTTACCTTCTATCTTCAGAAAATAAATATGAAGCTCACCACTTTAGGGTCCTTTGGTTGAAAATAATTTGGCATAAAAAAATGATTCTCATGTCATATTACCATATATATTATAAAAAATATAAAAAAAAGATGATAAAAAAAGTGGTGGATCCCATGCTTATTTTTTGAGAAAGAAGATAAAATAAATACTATGGATAGGGCTGTTCATTCGATTTTAACCGATCAAATCTAGTCTGAACTGACCCAATCCAAACACTGAATAATAGAAAAATGAAAACCGACCCAAATAAGAAAGAAATCAAATCAAAAATTTTGATTCGATTCGGTTCAACTATTTTTTTATTATTTTTTTTTATTTTTAATTATTTATTTTTGATATAATATATTCAAATAATTATTATCAATTTATTATTAGTTTGTTATATTATATTTAATTAAATTTAGGATCCGTTGAATTTGTTGATTGATAATTTCTTACATTAAAAATTAATAATTAATAAATAATGGTATATTAGTAATTGATAAATTATAAACTGATAATAAATAAAATATAATATATAAAAGACCACATCTTCTATAATACAAATAACCAATCAAGCATCATAATAAATTATAATAATAGACTAAATCTAAATATCCAATCATCCATTCATATAACCAACAAGTTCCTAGTATAGTAAACAACATGATATAAATTATGACTTTGATTTTTGAGTTTTTTTATTTTTAATTGAACCTAACCAAAAACCAAAATTCTTAAAAATGAAAATCAAAAGCTGGACCAAACTATATTCGGTTCAATTTTGATTCGGTTTTTTGGTTTGGTTTTGGCCAATTTTTGATTTGAAATCGAATTATGAACAATCCTAATTATAAGACATTGATATTTGATAAATTCTTAAATAGTGGTAATCTATACTTGACAAAAATATCTCTAATAAAGCTGTATATGTCATTATTGAATTTATTCTAATGTATTTCCAAATTCATTCAATAAAGAGCTTTTCTAAAAAAATAAAGATGGAGATGGCATGATGCAAAGAGCTATGTGATTATAGTCATTATATAAAAACTAATTAGATATAACAATACTATTTTTATATTAAAAAATTATATTATATTAAATAATATATTTATAAATTTGATCATATTCTTATGTAGATTTATCTTCAATCAAACGTAGTAATCTTTTTCTAATAATATTTTTCGAAATAATTTTTGCACCAATCAAAAATAATAAAAATTATTTTTTTATAATTATTTTTTTAAATAAATAATTTTTAAAAATTATCATATTATCTCATAATCTGACATATCCAACCAAACGAATCCTTAGAAATTTAGATCGACACCCATATACTAACTTAATTGAAAAAGCTAGAGATCATTCATTAGATCATCATCCAGTTCATCAAACCAGTATGAAAATTTGATAGATAGCGCTCGATTGACACTGTCAACCAATCTCCACCTGCTATGTCATCTCGGACGGTGATCCTGCAATGGTATTCAACTTAATCAGCTAAGTTAATTTTAAGCCTTCATTAATTTATATAAAATCAGCTTCTAATATTGAATACCTAAAAATTAAAATAAAATTATATTAAATTTTTACTTCATTAATTTTTTATTTATTAGATCACATATATCCATCCATGAAGCATGGGTACTACCTCTCCCATGTAATAATCCCTGCGCATCACGCGTGCCAATGTTACTCTGAAAAGCTTATAAAATTCAGCAAAGCATCTGGGGCATTTTCATGTCTTTTCTTTTCTTTTTGTTGTTTCAGCATTACGACCATTTTCCGATCTGGAAGGCCAAAATGAGGGGGGGGGGGGGCAGAGATTTCCCGCCTCGCTTTCAAGAGGCTTCGCCGTCTCCTCCCCCTCCCCGTTAACACTCCTTTTTTTTTTTTTTGCTCACCACCGCCTCAGCCGGTTCCACCAGGTCTTTTCGCTTCTCCGTAATCCTCCAATCCGTGATTTGATTGCAGAAAAATCCGATCTTGATGAAACCCTAGCGTTCTAATTAGCTCGCCTCGACTCGGATGCAGCTGTTTTAAAAGTTCTTCCTCTCGTCTGCGGCCGGGGCGGCGATTCGAGAAAAGCCGCTCCCAACACCGGGGCGGCGATTCGAGAAAAGCCGCTCCCAACACCGGGGGAATTTGATCCATTTGCCTTTATTTGTGGGATTTTTTTTTTTATCGAGTGTCTGTATCTACTGATCTTATTCTTTGTTGAGAAACGGAAGCCTACAGGATTGATCTCGATTCTCGTGTAAATTTTGTGGAGATTTATTCTCTCATTCTTCGGATGAAGTGTTGTTGGTGCTCCAGGGCAGGTAGAAATATATATATATATATATATATATATATATATATATATATATATATATATATATATATATATATATATATAATTTATCTTAAGTTGATTTAGTTTGGGGGTCCTGGTGTTACTTAGTTTCATCCATAGTCACGGCATTTTGAGTTTTTCTCACGTGATTGAACTGATCAAGAAATAGTTTCATCCATAGTCACGACATTCTCAAGAAGTATTTAATTAGTGAGCAATGTTGCAATTTACTGGTTTATACTTTGTTGTTAGTGATGGTTTTGTTAGTATTGCTTTACTTACAATCTTTATTTTTGTATGCTTTAATTTTTTACAATATGATTTCTGTCTGAAGTTTAGACAAATTCGATGCTTTTTTATTTTTTTTTATAAATTCTCTGCTTTAATTTTATTAGTTAGCATTTTTTGTCTTTACACCCAACCGAATTGCTCCTGAACATTAAACTTGTGATGATGGTTTCATTCTGGAAACGATATGCATCACTTTTGGTGGATGGAGACACTAGAAGTTGCACTTTAATTTATTTAGTTAAGGGAAATTTAGTGATCATCAGCACTTCAACTTAATGTTTAGGCAGAATGTATGTAATTTGCACAAGGAACCTGGTGTCAGTTAATGGATTCATGACGTCAATGGACTAAGTCTGCATTCAGAGGAATGCCCATGAACTGTAGGGTTCCATGGGTATGGAAAGCTGTTGAAAGGGAAAGAAATATGGTGATGCCATGTTCCCCTCTCAAAACTAAAATTACTTTAATGTTATGCTGAATTTAAATTGAAAAATGCTATCAAATGAAATGAATTAATGGATTTACAGAAAAACTTATAGATCAAACCGAGCAAAGTCGAGAAAATATTTCAGGTTTTGAATTAATTATCAAAATCATATAAGGAATCTGCTTTCAGATAAACCATGAATTTTCTAGAATAATATAGAAAAGAATGGATAAAAGTATTCTGTATATGGAGAAGGGAAGAAGGAATTGATGAAGAGTTGCAAAGTTGGTTGTGATGGGAGGAATGATAATAGGGAGCAGTTGATCCTTATTTTCCTATTTGCCCCAAGGCAAACTTTGGTTATGACAAATACCAAATCATTGTTAAGGTATTCTTGTATTACATAACTTTTAGAATTTAACTTGCAACTTCATTTACTGATGTGAGAAGAATTGATAAAGTTAATTGGCATTCTGGACGTCACCATTAGAGTTTAATCTTTTGCTATACTAAATTGAATGCTTCAAAATTTAGGTTTTGAATGTGCCTGGAAACTTTTACACTTAGATGCTTCATGACACTCCTTGACACTTCAAATCAACAAGCCATGATATCATCATTCATAGGCACATGTAACTCAAAGGACTTGTCCCTAGAATTTTTCAAGTTGAATATAACATCTAATATAAGTTTTCCAAGTTCTACCAAGTTACAAAACAATTGATCCAACCAATTTTCATTACATACATGCATCTATACATATTTCCAAATACATCAATACGATGCCGCCTGCATCTGTGTGCCTGAATTTTTTGAAGGCTTCATGTTTAACTCTTCTGAAGATTTGGACACTTGACACAAGTGTTTACATCCAAGTAAAGCATTGATTATGACACCTCAGCAAGAGAGTCAAACATGTCTGAGTTTATAATGCGTTCCACTAGTTTTATTGAGAAAGAAATTGCTTTTGATGTGATAAGAAACATCATGGACCTTATTCATTAACCTTCTACAGGTTACTGGTATTGGATATAAGAAAACTGATTGAGAAACGCGCACAACAATTGGGATGTCAATGTATATGTGAAATTGAATACTTGGTGACGGGATTGGATTGATAAATTGCTTTCTTGAGGGACCTTCTTGATCAATCTTGAGTAAGAGACCAATAGACAATTGCTTTGGAATTTGTAATGGTATCATCTGTGGTCGTTCACTCTGCTGACTGCTATTTGCTGTTAGCATCTCTGACACTGCTGCATTATCCTAATGACTTCAGTTTAATGATCTGGAAATTTTGTTTTTAAGATTGTGAAATTGTCAAATACTGTGGGGACCTAATTTCACATGGCATAGGCAGGGATTTGCTGAGGATGTTTAGTCATAGAAGTGCAAAAGTTGGCTACGTGAGCAAAAATGAGGTGAGATTTTCCTTATTGATTTAGCTGATTGAATTGATGACAATTGGATTGTTAGTCTGCCATAGATTTACTGTTTGAGTAAAATGCATTGGGTTGGCCAACCATGTTATAATGGTATAAGTTTCAATATTATTTATTTATTGTAAGTAATAAACATCAGGAGCTTAACATATATGTTCTCATTTTTCTTTGTCATGGTTGTTCTCTTGTTTCATGTAATGTTGCATGCTTTGTACATCACTTCCTCCACCTTACCCTAAGGGTGGAAAACCTTGCGTAATTTTAAATGCTGAATTGAAAGGATGGGGATCAGAATCCCTAGCTGCAACTCTTTCTTAGGAGAAAGGCTGGAGAAAGAAACAGGGTCACGAAGGGATGGATTAGAGCTCTCTCTCTCTCTCTCTCTGGTTGGGGTGGGAGAGTGGAACAGAGTAGGAGTGATTGAGTGAGAGGGATGGACTAGGGGATGTGGTTACGGGCTGGAGCAACAGTGACGGTTATATATACTTTCATGAACTATTGTATTATGTATAATGCATTCTTATAGGTTAGTAATTGGATCTCATTGAATCCCTGTATGTCCATTCTGATATGTAGCAGTTAGCCAAATCCAGATCAGAATCAAATCATTAGATCCAGAAGAAAAAGTCCCACCAGATTGGTCTGTTGAAACCAGTTTACGATCTGACCCATCAATAAATCCAATTTTGGTTATCAGTATAATTATCCAATTCTTTTTTTGCATGGTTCTGCACCCTTGCCATGCCAAAATCTTGATTTCAGAAACCATGTAATGGCACTTGTTCCATAGAGGACTGAATTAGAAAATTTGACGGATTTAATGGAAGATTTTTCCCCCCTCTTTTTGTGTTTAAATTCAAGAAGTCATCTATAAGATTTTCTTTAGTTTGTCATGTAGATAAAGGGACTAGATGCAGGCTCTCAATTATCTCAATAATTTCACAAATATGTTCCGACAGCTGGGGATGCCCTAGCGGTATGGTTCTTTTATCTTTCACTGAATTGTTTCATCTTTTGCCTTTTTGCTTAGTATAGGTACCATAACCCTAACCATCCAGCTTTACTCTGGCTCTCTGGGGTCAGCTTTGCTTTTGATGGTGATGCTATGTTTGTTGTGGGACAGCCAAATGACATGGCAAAATTCAGAACTTGCCTATATGCATTGCACATTTTTAATCAACAACTATTTTGCGTGACAAAGTTTAATGATGATTTTATTGACTTTTGCAGTTGATATCGAAGTTGCTATCAAACTCAGTCAGGCAGGTGATTTTAGATGCCAAAGGTGGGAATCTGTCATATGAAAAATGCTTAAGAAAAGATATACTGTCTATTGTAAGTTCTGTGCTGTTCATTTCATCTAATTTGTGCCCTGGGTAGGTCTCAGGAGGTTAGAAGAGACTCAAGAGTCCTTTTCGGTCAGTGTAGCTTAGAATCAAATGTCAGTCCGATTGATGAAAGAATAATTCATTCAGTTTCCTCTGACTTGCATGTTGCAGTAACCGTTAATAGGGTATTGATGAAGCTCGGTTTTGTAAGCCTGGATTTGGGCTTTGCAGCTGCAGCTGAGAACATTACAGCATGGATTCTCTGTGTTGATCATTTTTGGGCCAACAGAAGTCATTACCAGCAATTTAAGAACCCGTGCGTAGTATTGGCAAGATAATAAAATAATGACCTAAAGCAATTTGAGGGCTATGACATATACTCATATGTCGAACTTAAGCCAATATTAGTTACCTGTGCCTGGGCTCAATAACTGGACGGAGCCCATTCCTGCTTGGTTTATCTTGTATTGATTAGATTAGCAAGCATTTTATAGTCTTATGGTCTGCTTACAAAATTATGATCTTAGGATTAGATGTTTCAGTTATTTGCTTTTCTTGTCTAAAACTTATAGAGAATAGAGAATCTAGACCATATCTTTATATCAGACATATTCCAGTGCAGTTACATTTATGTGAGACTGGCCCTTTCGTTAAAAGTATATATTCCTATGGTGAAATGATTTATGAAATTTTGTGTAGTTGAAATACATTCCTTATTGGCATGATTGTCTTTTATTTTCCATGCCTTTTCATATAAGTTAGACTTCATGAGTGCCAAATTTTTGTTTCTTTCTCACCTCTTGAACTTCTAATGGTACGAGCTTATCTCCTACCATTTGCTGCAGTTGATTTTGGTCCGACGGCGAGGCTAATTGCTGGAAAGATCATCACAACTGCGATCTCATTTGAGAATATTGGCAGGTCAAGAAAGCTCGCTTCTAAAATCATCTTATCATTGTTGGAAGGGCTGTGATCAAGCTATCACAAGATGTCATGGTAGAACCTCTCTCTCTCTTCATCAAAAGTGTTTTTCTGTCCTGATGCAATTTGATTGGGAAGGCTGAAGACTTCGATTATGTGTCATGATCGGTGGCTGAGATCGTTACTCTTTAATTCATCGTGTAACACTCTGCAAAATGATACAGGTAGATGTGAAGAGTGTGATTTGCTGCACTGCCTTTGGCTGGAAGATCTGAAGGAGTGAAAGCATAGCTTTTCAGCCAAACCCAGGCAAAGACCACCAATTGCTGGCAACGACAAACTTCACCTACTTCTCCTGTAGGAGTGGACCTCGATGCTCTCTGTGTTGGAATGTAGTGAATGGACCCAGTTAGATAGCATGCCAGGCTCTCCCGTGTCCTGGCCATGCCACCTATCTCATGGGTTCATCCTTTAGGTTGGGGGAGGGGCCGGGGGACCCTTAGACCATGATTTGCCTTCGCTGTTACGAAATGCCAAGCTTGGGCCACTGAGATCCAGCTAATCTGATGTTTTATCTTATATGCTTCGGCTTCTGTTGAAAACACGTACTAAAATGCAGCCTATATTGTGTTTTCTGCCACAGAAGCTTGTAATCAATCTAAATATTTAATATCTAAGATGCTGTCCGGTAAAACTTTAAATTCTAAGGCTCCTAATTTTAATATCAGTAGTCGAAAAACCCTTGGCATGCTACGGTGTAAATACATTCTATATGTTTTCCTATTAATACCTTCAAAAAATGCGACGGCTTGTCCAAGTAACTTTAACACCTCTTTGATTCTAATATCTAAAAATAAATATTAAAATGCATCAGGATATGAGCCAGAAGAAAAGAAAAAAAATCTTTAGGATGTATTCAGCTTGTCGAAATTACAGTCTATCTCCTTGTTTTTTTTTAAAACATCCAGAAAATTCCATTGTGCCCTCACCTATGAATTAGCCAATTGATCAAACATTAACAAGGATAAAAGGGTTGTTGAGAAAAAATGATATTACAGTACGGAGATCCTATTTTAATTTAACCAAATTGAGGGTTCTAGATGCTTCTGGAGATATATAATTTTGTAATTTTCAAAATGTTCCGGAGGAAGGCAATTTAAGAAATCTATGGAGACAAAATTGCGGAGCGGCCCATAACTCTAATATTTTATGCTTGTATAATTACTTCTTATATCTGCTTTTACATTCGTGTACGAAGCCTTTGTCTACCTTCTCTTCGTACATGCACAGCATGTACAAAACTCCTACCAACTCTTAAATAATTAAGGTGTTCAATTTTATTTTATTTTATTTTTTTTGCCAAAACTCACCAATTACCAGTGCATGATCAATCAAATGGTCTTCAATTAGTCCAGAGCCAAGACCTGAGTTGTTGAATACAAGAGCAGAACATCCAAAATACATTAGATGCACATTTGGTTCACAACTAAAATTAAAATTAAAATCAAAATAAATTAGAATAGAAGTTAAAATGAACATATTCCCCAATATGTTTGGTTTTTAATTAGAATCGAAATAAAATTGAATATTGGATTAAAATCTAAATTAGATTTTGAGAAATTTAAATATATTAATATTTTTTTCTAGAATCGAAATGAAAATAAAATTTCTCCAATCAAATAGCTGGGG
This sequence comes from Cocos nucifera, assembly GCA_006176705.1. NCBI lineage: Eukaryota > Viridiplantae > Streptophyta > Magnoliopsida > Arecales > Arecaceae > Cocos > Cocos nucifera. The sequence goes on from QRFJ01000132.1 coordinate 116,981, forward strand.
TGAGACTGATTCATTTTTGATCCATTCTAAAATCCAAACTCTCTCTAATCAAACATGCCTAGGAGATAATTTTTAAAAAAAAAAGAAAAAAAAATGAAAAGAGGGAGGTGATTGTATTGGCAAGCTATGATCTGAGATTTTGATGTGGAGGTAGGGCTCTCATTTAAGAGCTTCCGCTATTCCAATTTAAGAAACCTGATATTTTCACCGTCGGTGTGACCCAAAAATGGTTTCTGGTCAAATCCAAATAGGCATTACTTAATGGCTTTGACGTAACTTCACTGTTTATTTTTCTATATTAAAGAGGGGTACACATGTAAATTCACACTTTTTCCTTTTTTTTTTTTTTTTTTTTTTTTTGCTCTTTTTTCTGACCTGATCTTTTTACAACGAACTCATGATGTGGCATGCATCGATTCTGCTGTCAGAGGCTGCATTCTCCTGTTCCAACCGGTCTCCTTCGCCACTCGAAATTGCCATCCAGAACTTTCCTTTTCTGGTGCCCTCTTGACTCATATTTGACCTCCTGGCTCCCAGCCCCATCCTTTACTCATTCCTTCAAGAATTAAAAGTCTCTGTCTTGCTGACCTGGTCCGTTTAGCTAAAAATATCTAAACGGACACTCAAAACGTAAAGAAACCTCCAACGTTATTCTTGTTTATCTTCCTTCTTTCTCTCTCCTATCTTTCACGCGTGTAGCAGCAGTCTGTTAATTTTGTTGTCGGTTTCCTTATAAAACCTCCTCTTTTCTATGACCCCATCTTTTCCTTTCCATAATCCTACCAAAAAGCCCAAGAAGGTGGCGAACTGACGATATAGAGAGTCTGCTGGTGAGTTATTAATGTCGCCAATTGCTGTTTATTTCTTCTTCTTCTTTTTTTTCTTTTTTTTTCTTTTTCTTATTTTTTTTATCGCTTATCTTAAAGATGATGTTGGTGAACGGATGCAAGTGAGGTGAGTTCCCGGCTGTTTCTTTTTCTTTTTCTGCTTCCATGGATGAAAGAAACATTGGCGAGAGAGCTAAAAAGGATTCTGAATTTTATGAGTTCCTCTTTTTCTTCTTTCTAATAGTTGAATGATTTTATTGCATAAGTAGAAATATTTGAGAATTTTGATTCAGAGATTTGTTTGATGAGCTTAGGCATCAATAATTTATACATAAACACTGCACTCTTGAATTTAATTAAGATCTCCAAGGAATTGAGAGTAATGCAATAAATATAGGTGCATGCTTTTAGAAGAATTTGATTTCAAAGGCTTGGAAGGAGTTGATGCTTTTGATACCAGATATAATGGAGTATATGGACCGTAAATTAATGGAGGATTAAGTTATTGTTCTCAGAAAATATTGAAATAAATAAATCGAAAGCTAAAACCTTTGTTATAGGATTGTGAGAACTTTGAATGCCATTTTAATTATTTCATTTTGGTCCACAGACGGTTTTTGATAGAGCTACACAATTAGACAAATGAACATTCTATCTATCTGACACGTGGATGTGTGTTAATCTACTGTCCAATCTTCCTAATGTACATGGATTTGATTTCTTTCTTTATAGCTTTCTATTTTTATAATATTTTTTTAAAAAAATCAAAATCACCTCTCGCTATTTTATTTGATCAGTGGATCTTCCTCCTACAGAAGCCAATTAGCATCCTTAGCTTTGATGAAGCTGCTAGCCTCCTCCATTTGACTCCTTCTTCTCTCTCTCTCTCTCTCCTTTTTTTCTTTTTTTTTTTGATACATTTCCTTGTCATTTTGTTGAAGGAAACCTCGTTGAATTGGCTGCCAAAGCTAGTCAAAATATGTTCAACATAACTTTCCACCGCAGGAGCCTTGTGTTGAAATTTTTTTGGAATTCACATTGCTTTAACCGAATGATGTGACTTTTAATTTTTATATTGGAAGGAGTTCGGCTTGCGTCCTTCTCTCAAGTTGTATCATTTTGCCTCTTTCCCATATCCAAAACTTCCATGCGGTTTCAGTTGCGACGTATAATGATTAATTCGGTGTAGAGCCCATGTTTCCATGAAGGCCTTGAGAAAGAGAATGGAAATCTCCTCATTCCCCTTCTTTCACCTCTTTAAAAGGTTCCACCTCAAACTATTTTTTTCACCAACTCTGAGATCTCTCTGATCATTCTTGAATGCAAAACTATGGTGGTATTCAGAGTCTCAATTTCAAGCATGTCGGTTTAATTTTTTCCTCAACAAACATGTAAGTATAGTTTATATATATATATATATAGTGCTTTTACCTTCTTATTTATTTTTGTAACCATCATGAGACTTGTTGGCAAACCAGGGACACCTTTTTAATCTTCTTAATGGTAAAATAATAAGATCATCCAGATAATTTTAAGGATATTTCATACTTAAATTTTTTTTGTATTGCAGGAGGGAATGCAATTAGGGGCTTTGCTATGTACATATCTCTCAACAAAGATGACTTGAGAAAGTGGAGGTATTTAGTTTGTAGCAAGCTTCTGAAGGTGAAGTTTTCATGCTTTATACATTATTTTTTTTTTCTTTTGCTCTTTTTTTAACTTGTGAAACTACTCACAAAGGGTCGGCTGTTTAAAATATGCCTTCATTAAATGCCTTTTCATATATTTTATTGCATGTTTAAGGATCTTTGCCTCAAATAAGGATACTTTCTTTCCAATAGTTCATAATCAAGTAGAGGTTGAAATATGAATGAACTATTTGTAAGTTAACTTCTAGGATATTTCTAGTTTTCACTAACCCTAACACCTCCATAAATCAACTCTTAAGTTATAGATTCTCCATGAAAGCAAACCTGCCATATATTTGTGTCCTCGAGTGATTGAAAACCTTTTCATCAAAGCAATCACACCTACACTGCAATCAGAGACATTTATAAGACTAGATAACTCGGTTGGATAAGAAATAATACAAATAATGACCTAAACATCATAAAAACACTTCACTTAAATTACATAACATCAAACACGATCAATTCAAATCAATACCGATTAGATTAAAATACACGCCCATATCTATGAAGTACAAGTTTATTAGATATTGGACATATGAGAAAAACCATAATATTATATGCTCTATCGAAAAAATTTTGAAGTCACATCCATTATAATGTACTATATGCCAAAAAAGAGGATCTCTAATTAGACAATAAGATGCGTAAGATGGTCACGTACCTAGATTCCATGAGCCTAGCAAGCACTTTCCATTGTCGCCAATGTTCCATATCCATCCCCCCCCCCCCCTCTCTCTCTCATTTTATTTTATTTTATTTTATTTTTTATGGTCTGTTTGTTTGCTTGTAACAGACGCTCCAGACTCATTGCTTCACGCAACAAACATAGATGGAGAAAGCACCAGGGCTGGGCCCACAAGGTCCGGTCCCTTCCACGACCTTCGTCCAGACCGACGCCACCACCTTCAAAGAGCTGGTCCAGCGCCTGACCGGTCCGAACGACGAACCGAACCACCCCCTCGCCCCGGTCCAGCCCACCGACACCAACTCCGGGCCCGCCCAACTCCCCAAGGGCCTCCCCGGCGTCAAGCGGCCCACCTTTAAACTCCACGAGCGACGTCAGGGAATCCGGTCCAAACTCACCATCTCCAAACCCGGTTCGTACCCCCAACTGGCCGATATCTGCCACCCAGCCGGACCGGAGGTCATATCCCCATCCTCGTCGACGCCTGGCTTCATTTTGAGCCCATTGATCTCTCCGTCGTCGAGTTTCACCGGGTCGGAGGAGTTGAACCGGGAGGCGGAGGAGAGGGCGATCAAGGAGCGGCGGTTCTATTTGCACCCCTCGCCTCGGTCCAGACCGGGAAATGCTGAACCGGAGTTGCTGCCTTTGTTTCCAACGACTTCTCCCAAGCCACATGGCCCTTGAGGAGATGGATTTTGAGAGATTAGAATCAGTCTTATGATATATTCTTTGTGTAAATTCTCGCATTCTTCTTGTTCATAAAGAATAATTGTACAATTGAATAGGGAAGAACTTAGACAAGTTAACTACACTGCCATGGGATTTCTTGTGCGTTTGGAGATTGTTTCTCCATTCAACGCAATAAAGGTAATGGATTATGTAGCGTGTTAAATGGTGACAGCCCTACAGCTGGGGCTACGAGTTATAGGTAGGATCATTCTCCACATGGAAGCTATGCCCCACATAAGGGGTGGTCACAGAATTCTTGCCAAAAAGAAAACATCCTCATGAATTTGCGTTCCATCATAATCCAAAATATTATGGTATGTGATGCAACTTTAGATATTTGTCTTCTTGCCGACGACTCTTTTTGGCATTGGATGAGACTTCTTCTAAGATTTTGTTAGGATCTACTGCAAGATCCATGCTATCAACTCGATGGTAGCGTAACAGTATGGCATTTCCCTGCAACATTTTCATGCCCTTGGTCAGTTTCTATGTCGGCAACTACTCTGGTAGTCTCTTTCAGTCTTCTTCTTTCAAGTTTCTTTATCTAGACAGGGATGTAAGAGGAGCAAACCGTAGAAAAAAGATCGATGAAACTAGTTGGAAAGAATATATATATATATATATATATATATATATATATATATTCTGAAATGGGGTGAAATTTTATCGTTGAGCCAGGCTCACTCAGGAGAATTTGTCTCTTTGACATCATCAGAAGGTGTTAGATTTTTTTTCTTCTGAATTACCGTGTTGCACATTAAAGGAAAGTGATATGATCCATATTGTCCGAGTTTGTCATCATTTTATTGGTGGTGCATCTCTTTATATTTTGTTTCAGCTAATGCTTTCCCGGTTTCAAAATGTGTAGGAGGTGATTTAGACGACAAAAAGAATATTAATATCTACAGAGCAAGCCAACAAGGAATAGGCTGAACTTAGAAGGTGAAAAGAACAGTGTTTCTCCTGAGTCACTGCTTCAGTCATCATGATAGTCCTTGGTCAGTCTTCTGTTGGCAAGGTGGAGTTTATCCCAGACTAGAAAATACCGTACAACATCTCACAGTCTTCTTTGGTGGAAATGCAGAATCCTAAGCAAGCAGATTCCATAATCCCAGAGATGACCCATGGCATGGATGACAAGGCTTGTCAAGGCACAACCAGCCAAAAAAGAAAAAAAAAAAAGGACCAAAAAATTTGCTAATAAACTTGCACCAGCTCATATATAGAAAGATAAAATTTTGTTGGGTTAACCATTCAGATTTTGAGGAAGCAATGAAACTAAAGGAAGAACCTTGGCTCTAGTTGAATTACCTTAATGATATTAAGGTAGATTTCTAAGTGTTGGAAATAAATCCCGCTCCCATCGAAGTCTAGCCCGATACCCGGCCTAATGCAACCAGTAGCCGCAGAAGAGCTTCAGCAGATGGGCTTCAGCCGAACCCCTAGCGTCCGAGCTCCTTCGAACCCGTTCAGTCGGCCGAACTGCTTAGCGGTCGAGCTCCTTGAACTCCAAGCGGTCGGGCTTTAATGGAATCCCCCGGCGCCCGAACTCCTCAACGGTCGCCCCTCGGCCGAACTCTCCAAGCGACCGTCCCTTCAGCCGGTCGAGCCTCTTCCGAACTTCTCTACAGCCGAACTCCTTCCGAGCTTTCCCTTCAGCCGGACTCTTCTACAAGTCTGAATTCCTCTGGACGAACTGTCGCCATCAGTCTACAACAGGCAACAAGACTGGATGATATGGCCGCCACCACTCTCTCCGTAACCAGCCCCATGCGGCCCACGACTTGCCAGCATGGCTGTCACCAACCGCCTGACGATGCCTTCCTCTCCTACCGAACTTTCCAGCGGTCGAGCCTTAGCCGCGTACCTCCAGCTAAACTCCTATGGGAGCCGAACTCCTTCCGAGCTTCCTCCTCAGGAGTCTGAACTCCTCCAAAATGGGCTTACGTCAAAGACCTTCAACTCTTCATTCGGCTCCGAGCAGCTCAGCATCGAGATAGCTGCAGCCATCACCATCAGTCCGCCGCCAACGACAGCGATCCGCTATCAAGCGGTGATGGCTATCACCATCAATTCGCTGCAGACGGTACCTTTCCATCAGACTGACTCCGTCGGATCTCGAGCGGCCCGCCAGCACGCGGCTGCAGTTGTCATCATCAAGCTTCGCTATAAAAAAGACCCCCAGATATGCTAACTCCTCTCTCTCGAATCTCTAAGCTCTCCTCTTCTTCTCTAAGCTCTGAAACTCATTCCGAGTACTCCATTCCTGTTGGCCTGAGCTGACTTGATCGTCGGAGGGTCCTGTCGGAGCCATCCCCCACCGGCTCCGGACAGAACTTTATTTTGCAGGTCCCCGACGACGAACTCATCGGCCTCCACTCCAGTGGACTCTGGCGATGACCAGATTCTGCGTCAACAGATTGGTGCTGGAGAAAGGGCCCGAACCTTCGAGGTTCTCTTGTTCTTAAAGGAGTGCTCGACGATGATTTTTTTCTTCCCTCTCCGAAGATCTCTCTTTTTTTTCTCCCAGAGAGAAGATGCCTCCCAGGAGAGCTTCGACTCGATGCTCGACAGCCTCCGTGGCCCGATCCCGTTCGAATCCGTCTGTTCCCGCTCCAGTCCCGGCGACTCAGGCCCCGTCTATAGCCACGATGGATACGGAGCAATTCAACCAGCTCGTTCAGTAGATTCGTGGTCTCACAGAGGCGGTGCAGGCAGTGTTGCACCAACAAGCCCCAGTGCCAGCCTAATCGGCGTGGGACTCTCCGTAGCCGAGTGATCCGATCCAAGAGTGACCGACTTGGGCAGCCCGACCTCCGATCCCCGGATTGGAGAGGCAGAGGAGGGAGAGCCCTTGTTTGGATCATGGATCGGCCAAGGGTGAAGCCTCGCGCCCATTCCACCAGAAAGCCTTGGAGATCAGAGATCGTGAAGATCTCCTGGATCAAAGGCTCTTAGAAATGAGCCGGCGAATTGAAGAACTTCGTCACACTCCCCCCTCACGTGGTAATGACGTTTTCACTTACCCCCTTTTTTGTAGAAAATCATGCAGGAACCGATCCTGCCAAACTTTAAGCTTCCACAGTTCAAGAGCTACGATAGGACCACCGACCTGATCGACGACTTGGAAGCCTTCCGAACGACGATGCTGTTCCATGGCGCACCAGATGCTATATTATGCCAGGCTTTCTCCTCTACCCTTAAAGGAGCTACCAGAAACTGGTACTCGATGCTCAAGCTGAGTACCATCTTATCGTTTGACCAGATGAGTCAATAGTTCGCAGCCCACTTTGTCAGTAGTAGGCGGCCGCGTCGAGGTTCGAATTCCTTGATGGCCATCAAGCAGAAGGAGGGGGAACTCATCCGGGCCTATGTCACCCAATTTAACGCTGCCGCGCTGAAAGTCCAGAACCTAGACCAATCAGTCGCCATGGCCACCCTCAAGAGTGGCCTTCAGAAGAACGACTTATTGTTCTCCCTGAAAAAAAAGTACCTCGGGAATTTTGCCGACATGCTAGCTCGGGCTGAAGGATATGCCCGGACAGAGGAGGCCTTCAAGGCCAAGGATGGCGAAGCCGACAGCAAGCGGCGAGCTGGAGGGCCGGGCAGGCCCGCCAAGAAAGGGAAGCGGAGTAAAGCTCGACGGCGCTCCCGGACTCCTCTCGATCACCGGCGGATCCAAACTCCCCCACGGACCCCGAGGTGGGGAAGCCCGAATGGAACGGCACGCCGAGGTTCTCCTCAGCGTCGAAGCTCTCCTCGATGAAGGTTTCACAACTACGCCCCCCTCAGTGCCCCGAAGACCCAAGTGCTGATGAAAATCAGGGAATAACTTTCGAGGCCAGACAAGATGCATTTCCGACCCAGCAAGCGCGATCCCAACAAGTTTTATCTCTATCATCGTGACCACGGCCACGACATCGAGGAGTGCATCCAACTCCAAGACGGGATCGAAAAGCTCGTCAGACGAGGTAGACTCGGTCGATTCCTATAGAGACGGCCCGAAGAGTGGGAGGAGCGGCCAAGGGCGTTACCATCGGGTGGGGAGAGCCAGGAAGGTCGGCCACCCCTTGACATCATCAATACTATCTCAGGGGGACCTCAGCAAGGGAAGACCAGTGGATCCGAAGGATCGATGAATAGGCAGAGGATCGCGGAGCCCATGGCCTTCACCAAGGAGGATAGTCAGGGAATCTAATTTTCGCACAATGATGCGGTTGTAATTTCTTTGAATATCGCTGACTATGATGTATGCCGCGTTTTGGTAGATAACGGAAGCTCGGTCGATGTATTATTTTACGATGCCTTCTCAAAAATGTTCCTGCCCGACAATCGCTTGGGACCGATGAATTCTCCGCTGGTAGGGTTTGCTGGCAACACCATATCAGTCGAAGGCATAATAATATTGACCGTAGCAGCAGGGCGACGCCCGAAGCAGGCCAAGGCTCGGGTCGACTTCCTAGTCGTAAGGACCCCATCCGCCTATAACGCGATCCTTGGCCAATCTGGTCTGAATGCACTCCGGGCAGTAGTGTCAACCTATTATTTGAAGATGAAGTTCCCGATGCGTCACGGAGTCGGAGAAGTCAGAGGAGACCAGGCTCTGGCAAGGTACTGCTACTCGATCGCCTTGCATAAGGAAAATCGGCCCAACCTTTATCTTGTTGATGGACTGGACGTCTGCGATGATCTCACTGAGGAACGGGACGAGCCTATGGAGGACCTTGTCTCTGTGCCCTTGAGTGATGGAAATGCGAGGCATATGGTGCAGATCGGCTCCAACTTGGCGGCCGAGGTTCGGGAGCAGCTCGTTGCTTTCCTCAGAAGAAATGCGGACGTCTTCGCCTGGACCCCAGCGGATATGCCGGGGATCGACGCCGAGGTCATGGAATATCGGCTGACCGTCGATCCGAGGCACCGATCAATAAGAGAAAAGCTGCGCCACCACATCCCGAAGAGGCAGAAGGCGATCGCCGAAGAGGTAGACAAGCTCCTTAAAGTCGGACTCATCCGAGAGGTTAACTATCTGACCTAGGTCTCAAACATGGTTCTCGTCAAGAAAGCGAATAACAAGTGGAGGATGTGCGTCGACTTCAAGAAGCTGAACAAGGCCTGCCCGAAGGATAGTTATCCCCTACCAAGGATGGACCAACTGGTGGACGCAACCTCGGGCCATGAGCTTCTGACCTTCATGGATGTCTTTTCTGGTTACAATCAGATACGCATGGCGCCCGAGGACGAAGAGAAGACTGCTTTCATTACTGACCGAGGTCTTTATTGCTACAGGGTCATGCCTTTTGAACTCAAGAATGCGGGGGCAACATACCAACGTTTGGTTAATAAGGTCTTCAAAGAGCAGATCGACCGCAACATGGAGGTGTACGTAGATGATATGCTCGTTAAAAGTTGAGCTTCAATGGACCACCTCGCCGACCTTGAAGAGACCTTCGGTGCACTCAGGAGGCACAAGGTGAAGCTGAACCTAGCCAAGTGCGCCTTCGGCGTGACCTCCAAAAAATTTTTGGGATTCATGGTGTCGAGACGAGGAATCAAAGCAAATTCTGAAAAAATCCAAGCCATGCGAGGAATGACCGCTCCGAGGACGATCAAGGAGATTCAGCACCTGACCGAAAAAGTGGCGTCCTTAAGTTGCTTCGTGTCAAGGTCGGCCGAACGATGCATGCCCTTCTTCTGCGTTCTCAGGCGACCAAAGGACTTCTCCTGGATGGTGGAGTGCCAGCAGGCATTCAAAGAGCTCAAAAGCTACCTCGGCTCGCCCCGCTGCTGGTAAAGCCCGAATTCGGGGAAGAATTATTTCTGTACCTAGCTGTCTCCCCTGTGGCCCTGGCGGCGGTGCTGGTCAGGGAAGAAGCGAAGGTGCAACGGCCGATCTACTACATCAGTCGAGTCCTGAGGGATGCGAAGATCAGGTATTCTAGACTGAAAAAACTAACTTACTCTCTCCTAATTGCCGTCAGACGACTTCGATCTTATTTTCAAGAGCACACCGTAACGGTCCTCACGGACCAACCGATAAAAGAAGTCCTTCATTGGGCAAACGCTTCTGAAAAAATCATAAAATGAGCGATCGAACTCACGAAGTTCGACATCAACTACCGACCCAGGCCGTCAATCAAGGCCCAGATACTGGCGGATTTCATGCTAGAATGCACCATTTCGATCGAGGCCGAGCTTGGGCCGATCGAGATCGACACCAAAGCGGAACCAGGCCTAGACGAAGCCGAGCTGCCATGGCCGAACCTCCCCGAGGAAAGCGCCAGCCTCTCCGAAGGCTCCTGGGCCCTGCACGTGGATGGTTCGTCCAACTCCGCTGGAGCTGGTGTGGGGCTGGTCCTGGTCAGCCCCAAGGGAGTCATCGTCGAGTACGCGCTGTGCTTCGAATTCTCGGTGATCAATAATGGGGCCGAATATGAAGCGCTGATCGTCGGATTAAAGATAGCAAGAAAACTAAAGGTAGATCGACTTCAAGTCTACAGCGATTTTCAGCTGGTGGTCGGCCAAGTCAGCGGCAGTTACGAGGCACGGGAGGAAAGCATGATGAGATACCTCAAGAAGGTGAGGGATTTGACTCCGACCTTCGACAGCTTCAGCGTTCGACATATTTCGAGGGCGAAAAATGTGAGAGTCGATCTTCTCTCCAAATTGACCACTTCTACCCCGGTCGAACTGCCCAGGGGAGTATTTTTGGAGACTCTGAAGTACCCAACCTCGGAGGAGCCTCGGGTCGTCCTGCAGATGAAGTTCGAGCCAAGCTGGATCGACCCACTAGTTGCCTACCTCAGGGAGGGGGTCCTTCCCCACGATCCAAAAGAGGCTCGAAAGCTCAGGAATCAGGCCTCCCGCTACGTCTTATACGAAGGCAGATTGTATAAGAGGTCGTACTCCCTCCCATTGCTAAGATGCCTCCGACCTTCGAAGGCCGCCCTCGCACTATGGGATGTGCACGAAGGACTCTGCAGAAGTCACGTAGGAGCCAGGTCCCTATCGAAAAAATTATTTCGGTAGGGGTACTACTGGCCGACCCTATTTCGCAATTCCATGGAATACGTAAAGATGTGCGACCGCTGTCAGAAGAACGCCAGCGTATAGAGGCAGCCGGCATCTGAACTCACTCTGCTCAGCTCACCCTGGCCATTTGCGCAGTAGGGGATGGATATACTCGATCCCTTCCCAACGACGTCGGGGTAGCAGAAGTTCCTCTTGGTCGTGATCGACTACTTTACTAAGTGGGTCAAAGCCGAACCACTCACGAAGATTACCGAGGCCAAGGTACAGGACTTCATCTGAAAGTCACTAGTCTGCCAGTTCGGCCTGCCCCGAACCCTCATAATCGACAATGGGTGATAGTTCGCTGGGGCAAGGTTCGCCGAGTTCTACGAAGGATTAAACATCTCCCACTACTTTACGTCGATGGCTCATCTGCAGGCCAATGGAGAAGCTGAGATAACCAACCAAACCCTGCTGCAAGGAATCAAAGCGAGGCTCGATAGGGCAAAAGAGGCCTGGGTGGATGAACTCTACCATGTCCTCTGGGCATACCGAACTACTCAGAGGGTGGCAACTGAAGAAACACCCTTTGCCTTGGCCTTCAGTACTGAGGCAGTTATCCCAGTCGAGCTCAAGCTCCCGTCTGCATGAGTCGCGAGCTTCAACGAGCAACGCAATCCTCAGGACCTCCGAGTCGACCTCGATCTGCTGGAAGAAAAAAGGGAGGAAGCTCACATCCGAACGACGGCCTATAAATGGAAGGTGGCTCGGTATTACAACTTCAGAGTCTGAAACAAGACGTTCAGAGTGGGAGACTTAGTGCTCCGGTGAGCCGCTATCTCTCAGCCTCAGAGTCAGGGAAAACTCGCTCCTAATTGAGAAGGCCCGTATGAAGTGGTGGAGGTCATCCGACCTGGTGCTTATCGCCTAAAAGTGCTCGAAGGGATGACGCTTCTGCAACCTTGGAACTCAGAGAATCTGAGGATGTATTATCAGTAATATCCCTTCAGTAAAGTTGCTTCATTTCCGCATTATTATTCCCTGGTGCAGAAACTGCGGTAATAAGGGATGAAGTAGTCAAATGGTTGCCGTATTGGGAACTGGTGGGGACCTCGTGCTAACGGGAGCAGGTCAAAAGCCTTAAAGCTCGGCTGCAGGAGATAAGATCTACCCTGAGCGCCCACTTCGACCTCGACTGCAGGAGATAAGATCTCCCCCGAGGAAAGCTCAGTCGCAGGAGATAAGATCTCCCCCGAGCACCCACTTCGACCTCGACTGCAGGAGATAAGATCTTCCCCGAGGAAAGCTCAACCGTAGGAGATAAGATCTCCCCCGAGCGCCCGTCTCAACCTCAACTGTAGGAGATAAGATCTCCCCCAAGGAAAGCTCGGCTGCAGGAATAAGATCTCCCCGAGGAAAGCTCGACCGCAGGAGATAAGATCTCCCTCGAGCGCCCACTTCGACCTTGGCTGAAGGAGATAAGATCTCCCCTGAGGAAAGCTCGACCGCAGGAGATAAGATCTCCCCCGAGCGCCCACCTCAATCTTAGCTGTAGGAGATAAGATCTCCCCCAAGGCAACCTCGACTAGAGATAAGATCTCCCCGAGGAAAGCTCGACCGTAGGAGATAAGATCTCCCCAAGCGCCCACTTCGACCTCGATTGCAGGAGATAAGATCTCCTCCGAGGAAAGCTCGGCTGCAGGAAATAAGATCTCCCCCAAGCGCCTGCCTCAACCTCGGCTGCAGGAGATAAGATCTTTCCTAAGGAAAGCTCGGCCGTAGGAGATAAGATCTCCCTCGAGCACCAACTTCGACATTGGTTGCAGGAGATAAGATCTCTTCCGAGGAAAGCTCGACCGTAGGAGATAAGATCTCCTCCGAGCGCCCACTTCGACCTCGATTGTAGGAGATAAGATCTCCCCCGAGGAAAGCTCGACCGTAGAAGATAAGATTTCTCTTGAGCGCCTGCCTCAACCTCGGCTGTAGGAGATAAGATCTCCCCCGAGGAAAGCTCGGCCGCAGGAGATAAGTTCTCCCCCGAGCGCCCACTTCGACCTCGACTGTAGGAGATAAGATCTCCCTCGAGAAAAGCCCGACCGTAGGAGATAAGATCTCCCCCGAGCGCCTGCCTCAACCTCGGCTGCAGGAGATAAGATCTCCTCTGAGGCAACCTCGGCTAGAGATAAGATCTCTCCCGAGGAAAGCTCAGCCATAGGAGATAAGATCTCCCCAAGCGTCCGCCTCAACCTCGACTGCAGGAGATAAGATCTCTTCCGAGAAAAGCTCGACCGTAGGAGATAAGATCTCCTCCGAGTGCCCACTTCAACCTCGACTACAGGAGAGATAAGATCTCCTCCGAGGAAAGCTTGACCGTAGGAGATAAGATCTCCTCCGAGCGCCCACCTCAACCTCGGCTGCAGAAGATAAGATCTTCTCCAAGGCAACCTCGACTAGAGATAAGATCTTCCTCGAGGAAAGCTCGGCCGTAGGAGATAAGATCTCCTCCGAGCGCCCACTTCGACCTCGACTACAGGAGATAAGATCTCCCCCGAGGAAAGCTCGACCGCAGGAGATAAGATCTCCCCGAGCGCTCGTCTCAACCTCGGCTGCAGAAAATAAGATCTCCTCCGAGGAAAGCTTGACCGTAGGAGATAAGATCTCCCCCGAGCATCCACTTCGACCTCGACTGCAGGAGATAAGATCTCCTCCGAGGAAAACTCGACCGTAGGAGATAAGATCTCCCCTGAGCGCCTGCCTCAACCTCGGCTGTAGGAGATAAGATCTCCCCCGAGGAAAGCTCGACCGCAGGAGATAAGATCTCCCCCGAGCACCCACTTCGTCCTCGACTGTAGGAGATAAGATCTCCCCCGAGGAAAGCTCGACCGTAGGAGATAAGATCTCCCCCAAGCGTCTACTTCGACCTCGACTACAGGAGATAAGATATCCCTAAGGAAAGCTCGGCTGCAGGAGATAAGATCTCCCCCGAGCATCTGCCTCAACCTCGGCTGCAGGAGATAAGATCTCTCCTGAGACAATCTCGACTAGAGATAAGATCTCTCCCGAGCGACCGAGTCAACCTCGATTAGAAATAGGAGGAGAACCTCATCCTAACGCGAGCAACAACATCGGCTAGAGATAAGATCTCTCCCGAGCGACCGTGGACAACCTCGGCTAGAGATAAGATCTCTCCCGAGCGACCATTTGACAACCTCGGTTAGGAGTGGAAGGAGAACCTCATCCTAACACGAGCGACAACCTCGGTTAGAGATAAGATCTCTCCCGAGCGACCGTGGACAACCTCAGCTAGAGATAAGATCTCTCCCAAGCGATCGTTGACAACCTCGGTTAGGAACAGGAGAACAACCTCATCCTAATGCGAGCAAAATCGAAGTTAGGAACAGGAGAAGAACCTCATCCTAACGCAAGTGCCCGCATCAACCTCGGCCAAAAGAGATAAAGTCTTCCCCAAGCGACCGTGTCAACCTCGGTTGGAGAACTTCAACTCCGACCTCGATCAGAGATAAGATCGGAGACAACCTCACCTTGAGATCAGATCTCTTCCAAGCACCCACTTCAACCTCGACTGTAGGAGACAATGTCGCCCCCGAGGAGCGCAACCTCCGGCTTCGATCGCAGCAGACGAAGCCCCCCTCAACCTCGGCTGGAGATGGAATCTTCTCCAGGCTTCAACTTCGATATCAACTTTAGCTGGAGGTGAGATCTCCCCCGAGCTTCGACCTAGACCAGCACGGAGCTCAGAGGAAGACTTCGGCAGTCGTCTTTCCTACACTCCCTTTCTTCGATTTTCAAACTCGGAAGTGGGGGGCGCTAGTGTTGGGGATAAATCCTACTTCCATCGAAGTCTAGCCCGATACCCGGCCTAATGCAACTAGTAGCCACAGAAGAGCTTCAGCAGACGGGCTTCAGTCGAACCCCTAGCGTCCGAGCTTTTTCGAACTCGTTCAGCCGACCGAACTGCTTAGCGATCGAGCTCCTTGGACTCCAAGCGGTCGAGCTTTAATGGAATCCCCCGATGTTCGAACTCCTCAGCGGTCGCCCCTCGGTCGAACTCCCCAAGCGGCCGTCCCTTCAGCCGACCGAGCCCTCTCCGAACTTCTCTACAGCCGAACTCCTTCCAAGCTTTCCCTTCAGTCGGACTCTTCTACAAGTTCGAACTCCTCTGGATGAACTGTCGCCATCAGTCTGCAACAGGCAACAAGATCGGACGATATGGCTGCCACTACTCTCTCCGTAACCAGCTCCATGCGGCCCACGACTTGCTAGCATGGCTGTCACCAACCGCCTGACGATGCCTTCCTCTCTTACCGAACTCCCCAGCGGCTGAGCCTTAGCCGCGTACCTCCAGCCAGATGCTTACGGGAGCCAAACTCCTTCCGAGCTTCCTCCTCAGGAGTCCGAACTCCTCCGAAATGGGCTCACGTCGAAGACCTTCAACTCTTCATTCGACCCCGAGCAGCTCAACATCGAGATAGCTGCAGCCATTACCATCAGTCTGCCGTCAACGACAACGATCCGCTATCAGACGACGATGGCTATCACCATCAACCCACTACAAATGGCACCTTTCCATCAGACTGACTCCATCGGACCTCGAGCGGCCCGCCAGCATGCGGTTGCAGTTGTCACCATCTAGCTCCACTATAAAAAAGACTCCCAGATATGCTAACTCCTCTCTCTCGAATCTCTAAGCTCTTCTCTTCTTCTCTAAGCTACGGAACTCATTCCGAGCACTCCATTCCTGTTGGCCTGAGCTGACTTGATCGTCGGAGGGTCCTGTCGGAGCCACCCCCCACCGACTCCGGATAGAACTTTATTTTGCAGATTTTCGATGGCGACCTCATCGGCCTCCACTCCAGCAGACTCCGACGACGATCAGATTCTGCGTCAACACTAAGTATTCGCTTAATGGGCTTTCATTGGTCCTAAAATATAAGAGTTTCTTTTCCCTCTTGTTTTTTCTTTGATCTATGAGTATATATCGTTGTTCTTTAATTCCCCTTGTTCGTAGAAACCAACTTTTTTTCTTTTTTACTAACATTATCTCATGGTTTAGATTGAGGGAATAAGAGGTTGTGTCCCTTTCAAACTTCTGTACAGGGAGTTAACACATAACCAAACCTAATCTTAATAGAAAAAGGTTGTACTTTATCTTGTACTGGTGAATTATTTTCTTTCTGCCATCTCTTGCAGTTATTTTAATGGATGGTTGGACCTAAATCACTCTTTAGGGATCAAAAATAACTTCTAACCTTACCAAGGACATTTGTATTGTTATATCATTAATTCAGGCCTTATTTGTGAGCATGTTGTAGCATCAACTGAATGAAGAGAAGTTTGAAAGCTGCAGAAAGGGGTGCTCAAGACCAACTACGATAGTGTAAGATGATAGAGATCATAATGGGATCGCCATTATGGTCTAAATGATAACCATGGCTATTTACCAAAAGGCACCATGGTGGATGAGGGTTCCTTTTCGATTCACCATGAGCTACTATAGATTTTGATAAAATGCACCTCCTCCTATCTTTCATGAGATTTAAAAGACATGCACATTTTAAAATATAGGAAGAGCGTAGAACTTTCTATTGGTGCAGAATCTGTTCGATGCTGGATCGAGCTAGAGCTGAGAAAGAAAAAATCACCGTCGATGACCTACAAAACAAAGTTCCATCCAGAGTCGGTGGTGGTGACTCCGACAGGATCCTCCAACAATCAAGTCAGCTCTTTTGGCCAACAGAAATGGAGTACTTAAAAAAAGGTTCGACAGAGTTTTGGAAAAAAAAGAGAGAGCTTAGAGAAAACGTATCTGTAGGGTTTCTTTTATAGATGGAGCCTACAACAGATAGTCACAGCTGACACCGCCTAGTAGCGAGTTGCTTGAGATCGTCATCGTCTGTGATAGACTGATAATGGCAGCCATCGCCATCCGATAGCAGATCGCTATCATCTGCAGCGAGCTGATAGTGATAGTCATAGCCATCCGGGTAGCTGGCCGCTCAGTGTCGCACGAGAGGGGCGCCACCTGCAGCGGACTGATAGTGATAGCTGTAGCCGTCCGATACTGAGCCGCTCGAGGCCGCATGGAGAAGTGAAGAACTTTGGCGTATGTCAATTTCAGAGGAGTTCGGACTCCTAAAGAGAATACGGTTAGAGGGGATCATCCGAGAGGAATGCTACTTGAAATCTGAAAGTAATCTACTGGAGAAATTCAGATAAAGTTTGACTAATGGAGAAGTCCAAAAGAAGCCCGACTGGTAGAGAAGTTCGACTGAAGGAGTTTGACTGGTGGAGGAATCTGATTGAAGAAGAAGTCCGAAAGAAGTTGGGCTCCTGAAGGAATCAATCGAAAGAGAAGTCCGGAAGGAGTTGGGCTCCTAGAAAAATTCGACTGAAGAAGAAATCCGAAAGATGTTCGACTCCTGAAGGAATTTGATTGGAGAAAAAGTTTGTCTCCTGTAGGCATCCGTCTGAAGGAGAAGTCCGAAAGAAGTTCAGCTCCTGAAGAAATTTATCTGAAGAAGAAGTTTTGAAGAAGTTAGGCTCTTGAAGAAATTCGACTGAAGGAGAGGTCCAGAAGAAGTTCGGCTCCTATAGGTATCTGATTGAAGGAGAGATTCGAAAGAAGTTCGACTCCTGTAGGCATTCGACTGAAGAAGAGATTCGAAAGGAGTTCGGCTCCTAGAGGAATCCATCTGAAGGAGAAGTCCGAAAGAAGTTTGGCTCCTAAAGGAATCCGACTGAAGGAGAAGTCCGGAAGGAGTTCAGCTCCTATAGAAATTCGATTGAAGAAAAAATTCAGAAGAAGTTAGCTCCTATAGGCATCTGTCTGAAGGAGAGATCTGAAAGTAGTTCGGCTCCTGAAGGAGTTCGATTGAGAGAGAAGTTCGGCTCCTGTAGGAGTCCAACTGAGGAAGAAGTTTGGAAGAAGTTTGGCTCCTGTAGGCATCCATCTAAAGGAGATATACGAAAGTAGTTCAACTCCTGGAGGAGTCTGACTAAGAAAGAGGTCCGAAAGGAGTTCGGCTCCTGAAGGCATCCAACTGAAGGAGAGGTTTGAAAGTAGTTCAGCTCTTGGAGGAGTCCGACTGAGGAAGAAGTTCGGAAGGAGTTCGGCTTCGATAGGAGTCTGACTGAGGAAGAAGTCTGGGAGGAGTTCGACTCCTGAAGAAATTTGATTGAAGGAGAAGTTCAGAGGGAGTTTGGCTCTTGGAGGAATCCGGCTGGGGTTCGATCACTGAGAAGTTCGGTTAGCTGAAGGAGTTCGGCTAAGGTTTGGTCGCTGAAGGAGTTCGATTGGGGTCCGATCGCTGAAGAATAATTCTCAATCGAAGCTCTTCTATGATTATCGGTTGCATTAGGCTAAGCATCAGGCTAGACTTTGGCAGGAGCAGGGTTTATCTTCAATAATATTTCGACTAAGGTTTGGCCATTGAAGGAGTTCGGCTGGGGTCCGACCGCTGGAGGAGAATTTTCGATCAAAGTTCTTTCGTGATTACCAGTTGCATTAGGCTAAGCATCAAGCTGGACTTCGACGGGAGTGGGGTTTATCCCCAATAATAGTCCCTCTACTTTCAAGTTTGAAATTCAAAGGAAGGAAGTACCAAAAAGATGACTGTCGAAGTCTTTTTCCAGGCTCTGCACCCATTGAGGTCGAAGCTCGGAGGAGATCTCATCTCTTGTTGAGATCGAAGCTCCTAAAAGCTCGGGAGAGATCTTATCTCCAGTCAAGGTTGAAGAAGATCTCATCTCCTGTTGACATTGATGTTGAAGCTCAGAGAAGATCTTATCTCCAACCGAGGTTGACGTTGAAGTTGAAGCTCGAGAGAGACCTCATCTCCAATCGAGGTTGAAGTTGAAGCTCGGAGGAGATCCTATCTCCAATCGAGGTTGAAGAAGATCTTATCTTCTAGTGAAGTGGACATTGAAGCTCAGGGGAGGTCTAGTCTCCAGTCGAGATTGACGTTGAAGTTGAAGCTCGAAGAAGATCTTATCTCCAACCGAGTTTGACGTTGAAGTTGAAGCTCAGGGGAGACCTTATCTCCAGTCAAGGTTGAAGTTGAAGCTCGGGAGAGATCCTATCTTCAACCGAGGTTGAAGTTAAAGTTGAAGCTCGAGGGAGACCTCATCTCCAGTCGAAATTGAAATTGAAGCTAGGGGGATATCCTATCTCTAGCTAAGATTGAAAGAAATCTTATCTCCTATTGAAGTGGATGTTGAAGCTCGGGGGAGGTCTAGTCTCCAACCGAGATTGATGTTAAAGTTGAAGCTCGGAAGAAATCTTATCTTCAATTTTGGGTTCCCGTGCTTGCTGCTTATGGTAGATGCCGAGCTCATTGTGGATGTCGGACTTATTTTGATCGTCGAACCTGGTCCTCTCTTGTAAATTGGGATAAGGTTCTGTCTTTCATATTTGATGTAGTCAAATTATCGTAAAAAAATATGGATAAAGATTCTCCATTAAGCTTCTTTCTTCTCCACGTCTTTGGTCTATGAGGTTCCAACTTTTGCTCATGTTAGGATGAGGTTCTCCTCCTATTCCTAACAGGCTGCAAGGGTGCAATAGGATCGTTGTCAGGGTATCTCTTCTCACCTCGTCTAAAATGAATGAGGCCTTCAACTTGCTCATGTTAGGACGAGGTTCTCCTTCTGTTCCTAACATGGCAATAGGAACATAGACGGACCATTGAATGGGCCTCTCTCCTCCTCCTATCTTAAATAACTGGAGATCTTTGACTTTGTTCATGTTAGGACGAGGTTCTTCTCCTATTCCTAACGGACTGTAGAAGCACATAAAGGCTGTTGTCAGGGCCTCTCCCCTCATCTCGTCTAAAATGAACGAGGCCTTCGACTTGCTCATGTTAGGATGAGGTTCTCCTCCTGTTCTTAACATGACAATAGGAGCACAGATGGGCCGTTGAATGAACCTCTCCCCTCCTTCTGTCTTAAATAATTGGAGGTCTTCGACTTTGCTTACGTTATGATGAAGTTCTTCTCCTATTCCTAACAGACTGTAGGAGCACATAAAGGCCATTGTCAGGGCCTCTCTCCTCATCTCGTCTAAAATAAATGACACCTTCAACTTTGCTCATGTTAGAACGAGGTTCTCCTACTATTTCTAATATGACAATAAGGACATAGATGGGCCATTGAATGGACCTCTTGAAGGAAAATCCTGATTTCCCGGTCCAGGTTCGTTCAGATCTGATCAGATCAAGAGATATATTTTAAAATTTTTTTTTTTTAATCTATATCAGATCTGAGATGTTTCAGATTTGATTCTTACTATTTTAATAAATAAAATAAAATAAGGATAAATTAAATCAAATTTAATTATCTGATTTGGGTAATCTTATTACCCTGTTGATGATCCTATTTGCAGCGGAAGGTTCTGGATCTAGCCACGCAAGTGCCTGGCCTCTACCGATATCCACTAGGGCTGGATCTGGAGATCCTCTTCTTCTCTATCATGCCTCCAAAAATTAGATCTGGATCTGATCTGGAGGATCCTCAAAACTTCTTTTAAAGATCAGCAGTCGTCCTTTGCAGCAGCGCAGCCTTCTAGCTTTTGATCGCCTTTCTCTTGCCTGGATCGCACCAACCAAGGTCCAAAACTCCTTTTGGATGTGGAGAGGAAAGGGAGAAGGTGAGTTTGGCGTGGAGAAAGAAGGGAGAGGCAGCCTTGGGGTGTGGGATTTCTCTAACTTAATTTGAGTTGGGCGTAGGGTCGTATTTATAGACTAAGCGTGATCCAACTCCTCTTCTTCCCAACCAATCACAACCCTTTGTGAAATCAGATCTAAATCTAATTGGTGGGAATAGAGTCCCCTGGATTCCTCCTTAGAGGGTGCCTAAGATCAGTCAAAGTTGGTTCTTAGAAAAATTCTAATTGGAATCCAAAAAAGAGATGGAGTCCTTGTCCAACAAGGACTCCTAGGCGCCTCCAACTTGGGCACACGCCAAGGGTGGCGTGCGCCCTCCTCCTTGCCAGGTTCTAGTAGGAGACAGGCGCCACCAGCTCTCCAATAGGTGCATGACATATGGTCAAAAGTCAAAGTGTCAATGGTCAACATTTGACCAATCAAAGGTAGACTTTTGACCAAAGTCAAAGAACAAGAAATGGCAGGTGACCAAAAATGGCAGGTAATATCTTACAAAACAAGACAACCTTATCTGACTTGAACAACCTCCAGTCAGACCATATGAAAGCCTCTAATTGAGCACAAACTCCTTTGGCTCAAACAGGACAACTTATTTATGATAGTAAAAGAAGAACGTTAGGTTCAATCGAGTGCTAGCACGATTTTCTTGAACCTAATTGAATCTCATTCAGATCAATTGAACTGGATCAGTTCAATTGATGATCACCAGATTCAAATCCTTGTTTGTGTGACCCAGTTAGGTTCAGTTCTGTATGGTAATGGGATATGTCATGATCTCTATCATCGACATCATCGAAACTTCTTTCGATGGATCAGAACTCTTCTGATTCGAACAGCTAGAATGATCGATCATCTAAATCATTCTAATTGCTCCCAAAAATCCACCAGTGACACCTAGCAGTATATGGTGGCAACCCATCAGAGCTGAATGCGAACCTCTTGGTGCAGCTACCTATGTGATTAAGTTCTTCTATCTTGAACCCCGATCAGATTAGGGTTAAGGTAAACTCGTCAAACCCTAGTCTCTGTCATATGATGTAATCATTCGATTCAGTCCGATGTGAAAATCTAAATAGAAACTCTTTCTATTATTTCACTCTGCCATGGCCATGGGCTTCTGACTGATTTGATATCATCATAGGGCTGCTCCTCTACACTGAGTAGATAGATTCCATCTTGATGCGATCCAGTTCCTACAATGAACATGCTATAGCCAACATACACCTCAGGATTCCATATGGCTAGGAGATCGAGTAATGGTGTAGTCAAACTATAACACCCTCAAGGTGAACTATCGATGCACCTCAGGTCAAAGAACCAGACACACTACTGCAGCATCGAGTCAGTCATTGACGAAAGGTAGACTCCCTAATGACTACTCGAGGTGGTCACGCTCAGTGCCCTCATTCTCTAACGAGTACTTGTACTCTCGCTCCAGTGTCTCCACACCATAGACTCAAGACTCATCTACTAAAGAGAAGCGATTGTACACCAACCTTTCGGATCAATCACCATCCTCGTGATGATCCTATGGTCGGGAGCATTTATGAGTTAATAATGATTATTCATGTCTTAAATTTTCAACTCTTGAAAATATGAATTATCATTACCATTAACTCAAAGGATGTTATCACAGACACTAAATACACATATGTGATAGAAAAATAATTTATTTTATTGATTTAGTCAAAATTAATAATTTTGCCCCTAGAAGTGTATTACAAGTGTCAGCCAATTCTGGCTTCTAGGCACATATATCTAACA
>QRFJ01000132.1:139389-247303 GCA_006176705.1 Cocos nucifera
ATCTCCTATTTTGTCCTAAAAGCCAATTGAGCTATATACCTAAGTTCCATCTTCTCAATGTGGGCTTCAATCTTTCTGCACTGAGCCCATACGGCTTTGGTAAAGTGGGTCTGCCACATTATCTCGGGAGTTGACCTCCTGACCTGACGTAACCTTTTCTTGAGGAAATGCGGGATAGTGGTATACCGCGCTTCAATTGCTAAATTTGGATTTGTGAGACTCGGCTACCTTAGCAAGGGCTATGGCCCTATGTCGATGTATAGAGAAGGTCTGATCATATGACTGATGGCATAACTCCCAATTTCACCTTGCAGCAAAACTTCTATATACCAAATGCCTTCCTCTCGCCAGCTCTTGATGCAGCGATATTCTGCTACCACTGGGTTGAATCAGCTATTCACTGTTGCTTTGAACTTCTGAACCATCTTGCAACTCGCACGCAACTACCATTGTGCAACACACAGACTCGCCAGATGATCGACTTTCCGATCATCTATATCAGGACATTGAATCTCGAGTCTTGGTGATCCTGACTTGAGTTCTCCTCGTTACCTAAAGACCCAACATTCTATATCCTTAGTTCTCTAAGTACTTAGGATCATTTCACAGAAAATCCAGTGTTCTTTCCTGGATTTGACTGATATACTGCTTGTGAACTCACAGCATGGGCCCTATCAGGTCTGTGTACATAGCATGGCATACATGAGGCTTCCCTATGCAGAAGCATAAGGGACTTGCTCATCGCGTTCTATATCCTCAGTGTGCTGGGCACATCTTCTTGAGAAAGATTGAATACACAGTCTGAAGGTATTAACTCCTCATCTTAAGTTTCCATACTAACCCTTTAGTACTCCTCTATGTACATCTTCTTGAAAGTCCTAGCATTCCATTCGGTCCTATTCCCAATAGACCTTAATTCCTAGAATTAAAGATGCTTCACTAGGTCTTTCATGGAGAATTTTTTGGAACAACCATATTTGATCTGTCTCAATATGGAAAATCATTCTCAATAAGGAGGATGTCATCCACATACAAATATGAGGAAGACAACAGGCTCCCACTGATCTTTTTTGAAAATACACGATTCCTCTTCAATTTTTGATGAAACCAAACTTTTTGATCACATCAATTGAAATGATATTCCAGCTCCGAGATGCTTGCTTAAGTCCATATATGGACCTTTGCAGCTTGCAAACCTTGTGATCAGTATCATTGGGATGTGAAACCTAGCGGCTGTTCCATATAGATATTCTTCTCAAGATATCCGTTAAGAACGCCATTTTCACCATCATGTACCATATTTTATAATCGAAATAGCTGCAACGGCAAGCAAATGTGCGGATGAATTTTAGCATAGCCACTGGGAAAAGGTATCTTGATAGTCAAAGCCTTCGCATTGACTATAATCTTTTTGCCACTATCTAGCCTAGAATGTCTCCCACATTCCCATCTGCACCAATCTTTCTCTTGAAGATTCATTTACACCCAAGGTACTATACTTCTGGTGGATCTCCAAGGTCCAGACTTGGTTTGAGTGCATCGGAGCAATTTCTTGACTGCATTGCTCTAGCCATTTTTTTAGAGTCGATATCTGATATCGCCCTCGTTGTAGGTTTTGGGGATCATCACCATGAGCACCATTACCTACGAGGAATATTTTCTCTACGTCCTCTGAAATAATACCTAAGTACCTCTCAGGGGGATGGAAAACTCTTTTCGATCTACGAGGTGGAGGAGGTAGTGTTCTTATTGGCTCAACTTGATTTGGTTCCAATTGGTCCTTAGCTAGTTCCACTTGTGAGACTTTCTCATCAAGCTTGATCTATTTTCCAATGCCGCTGTCTTGAATAAACTATTTTTTAAGAAATATGGCATGTCGACTCACAATCACATTGTGGTCTTCTGGAATGTAGAAATAGTATTCTAATGACTCTTTAGGATATCCTATGAATCGAGCTCTGAAGGACCTAAACTCTAACTTGTCCGCTTGTTGTCTTTTGATGTGAGCTGCACAACCCCAAATTTTGAGATGACTCAGACTTGATTTCTTACCATGCCATATCTCATACGGTGTGGTAGGAATGGTTTTAGAGGGAACCCTATTCAGTAGATAAATTGAAGTTAACAATAAGTGTTCCCAAAAAGAAATTCAGGGAGGTTTGTGAAGCTCATCATGGATCGAACCATAATCCATAGAGAGTCTGATTTCTCCGATTCTGAACCCGTTGAGTTAGGTGTTTCTGGTAGAGTCCATAGAGACATTACATTCTTAGATAGTCTTAAGGAATTTTCGGCTAGGTATCACCTCCTGATCTGATCGAAGAACTTAATGGATTTTTCCAGTTATTTTTCTACTTCATATCTGAATTCTTTGAACTTTTCAAAAAGCTTCAGACTTGTGTCTCATAAGATATACATACCCAGACCTAGATAGATCATTGATAAAAGTAATAAAGTAGATAAAATTGCCTCTAATCGGCATATCAAATGGGCCGCACACATTAGTATGTACTAGGACAAGAGATTTGTGGCCCTTCTCCATGTCCAATAAAAGGGAGTTTAGTCATTTTGCCTTGAAGACAAATTCATAAGTTGGATATGATCAGAAGTCAAACAGGACTCATAGCCCATTTTTCTCCAATTTGTTTGATCCTATCTTCTGTTATATGACCTAATCTCAAGTGCCATGATATCTGACGTTTGGACTATCCTAGGTCGTTTTGGCATTCACGTTTTTGCTCGATAGTTAGAACAGTACATCAATATGTAGCTGATAAAGATCATTTAATAAGAGAAACTATTTGCAATTTATTTTTTCATAAAGAATGTTACAATGGTCCTTAAAGAAGGTGATCACATAACCTTCTTGTGCTAAGCATGAAATGGAAGTCAAATTCCTGCTAGCTGCAGGCACAAAATAACAGTCTTTCAAAACTAAGTCTAAACCAGATGGTAATCGAAGAGGATATGTTCCCACGGCTACTGGCAACTCTTGCTCCATTACCGACGACGTAGGATCATGTCTCCATCTCTCAGCCTCCTGCTATCCTCAAGATCCTGTATGGAAGTGCACAGATGAGCACTAGAACCAGAATCAAGCACCCAACTGAATGCAGAAGAAACCGTAAGGTTAGACTCAATAACGAGCATACCTCCAGAAGGACCTTCCTTCTTGTTCTTCAGGATGGCCAGGTAAGTAGGACAGTTTCGCTTCCAATGGTCGTCGCTATTGCAATGAAAATACTTTTCTTTGACATCAGCCTTCTTCTTCGGACTCTCCTTCTTCTTCTTTGAATCCTTCCCACTTTTTGCTTTTTCACAACTTCTTTTTCTTTTCATAAGACTTTCTTTTGGAAAAAGTCTATTCCATAGCAAGAACTGAGCCTTTAGAACCTTTCATAGAAAGCTCAGCGGTAACCAGCATATTCATTAATTCGGCCAAAGATTTCTTGAAGTTTATGCATTTGAGTAATTCATGATGAATTACCCATATGCATCAGTCAAGGATTGTAGAATAATATCGTTCTACAGATCCAAGTCTAACTTCACATCGAGCTTCTCAAGCTCTTCCATATCCTTGATCATTATCAAATAGTAATCTTGGACTGACTGTCCATCACGCATCTTAGCCTTAAAAAGTCATTTCGTGACTTGATATTTGGCTGTGCGACTCTGTTCACCAAACATCTTCTGCAGGTGAGCCAACATTTGGCGAGCAGTCCTAATATCCTCATGTTGGTGCTGGAGCTCATCAGACATCGAGCCCAACATGTAATATCTAGCCTTATTATCTTCGTCTATCCATTTTTTCAGAGATGCTCTCTGTTCAACAGATGGACGGGCTGGTAAGATGGGAGAGTCCTGGTCCAAAATATGGGTTAACTTCTCAGAACCTAAAGCTATTTTGTAGTTCCTGAGCCAATCTTTATAATTAGGTCCGATCAGTCTATGTGTGCCCAGGATACGTGCCAATGGGTTGGATGCAGACATTTTTCTGTAGAGAGTCAAAGATTTTAGTTAGATATTGTAATTTTGACTTGATCAATTTATTTAGAGATTTTATTTTTAAATAAATTAGCTCCCACTATTTTCTCAGATCCCTATACTCCCTCTGTAGAGATGCAAAAATTTTCACGATTAATGATTTCTAGTGGATGGTGCGGTCTCACCAACTGACTCATCACCTCACCTAACAGTTATTGGTGATGGATTAGCCAATGAGCGAACAACTCTTGTTCAATGATTCTCTAATCATGGTGCACCCAAACTTGGTCTCTAATTCATGAATCTCACCATATCTGAAATATTGATCCACTCCTTAGTTAAGTTAGACCCACCATTTGCATAGACTGGATTCCTAATTGAGTCTCTCACCATATCCAAAAAATATGAGCCCAACTCATCACAGCCCATAGCATCCAATGCCTAATAGACATGGTACATCTTCTCGGTGCAACCTGAGCCACTTATCCAGCCGAGAACAATCAACCTCGGAAAGGGCCCGCACGTCTACAATGGTGGACAGACCTCAGACTTAATTTTTCTTAGGAAGAATTGATTCAGGTCTCATTAAACTGACTTGGCTTAGTCATAACAAATTATGATTAACCTAGTAGCATGCGCGTTAAGCTTGGATTATTGACCATCTCAGATCAGAACTATGTCAACAGATATGGCCAGGTAAGTGAGACTGGTGGAAGAAATATGCCATTAACTCGTACAAGAACGCATTCAGATCGAGTAGCTTTCAATTAAAAAATCAGTCAGTCGTATGTGCCAAACTTTACCTTAGACACAAATTGTTGAGCCAGAACCAATTGGGTTGAGCCTACAAATCCAGACTCTAACCTCTGAGCCAAATTAGTCTTACTTGATCGTGACTTCGATCTTGACTCAGACTTAATCCTATTAGGCCGTCAATCTAAGCATTGTTGATTGCCATCTAACCAACTCTTGATTCGGTTTGATTAACCACTTAGACCTAATTGAACTACCAAGTCCGACCCAGTATTCATGAATATGTCTTAGATCTGAAATTTCTCAATTTTAGATCTATATTAATATTCCATAAACTTAATTCTTAATTAAGTAGGGTTCATAAATAAAATATGCACAATAAATCCTGGGATTTCAGGATCTAGGATTTTGTTGAAAGTAAGTTTTGGATTTCTGATTAAGGACGAACACGCAGCACCTCTATACATCATAAGAACATCCCATCGAATGAGAAGAGAGGGTCTTTAAACTCTTCTTCATTCTTATGACCGGACGGCCAAAAGGAACGCCTTAATCAGGAACATTCAATACTACAAAACAGTATCAGATCTATATCATATATCTCATATACAAAGTAGATCTAATCATGACATATTTTGCATATATCTCATGTATCGAATCATGCATATTTTTATATCTAAATTATTTCATAATAATCTAAAAATTTAGATTTAAATTGATCTAATCAAAATAAATTCTAATATAGATAATTATGTAGAACTATTCTACAACTAGTCTAGACATGCATCAATCACATCTCATATGATGTTTAAAATTAAATAATTTTTATTTACTATTTTTCAAATGTTATTATAACCATTATAATATCAAAAAATAGTAAATAAATGGATCTAAAATATAGGTTAATCAGATTAAATTAAAAATATGCAAGACTATTCCATAGAACTATTCTATTTTAGAACTAGTCATGCATATTTTCTAATCTTAGATTCTAATCATTTAATTTTAATTTTTTTTGATTTCAGATCTGATCACATCTCATGTGACATCTAAAATTAATTATTTTCTAATTAAAATAAATTTAAAATTAGATCTAAATATTTTTAGAATCATTGCTCTGATCTCAGTTGAAGAAAAATCCTGATTTCTCGATCCAGGTTCGTTCAGATTTGATCAGATCAAAAGATATATTTCAAAATTTTTTCTCTTTGATCTATATCAAATCTGAGATATTTTAGATTTGATTCTTATTATTTTAATAAATAAAATAAAATAAGAATAAATTAAATCAAATTTAATTTACCTGATTTGGATAATCCTATTACCCTATTGATGATCCTATTTGCAGTGGAAGGTTCTAGATCTAGCCACGCAAGCATCTGGCCTCTACCGGTATCCACTCAGGTTGGATCTGGAGATCCTCTTCTTCTCTATCATCCTCCAAAAATTAGATCTGATCTGATCTGGAAGGATCTCAAAACTCTTTTAAGATCAGCAGTCTCCTTTGCAGCAGCGCAGCCTTCTGCTTTTGATCGCCTTTCTCTTTGCCTGGATCGCACCAACCAAGGTCCAAAACTCCTTTTGATGTGGAGAGAAAGGAGAAGGTGAGTTTGGCATGGAGAAAGAAGGGAGAGGCAGCCTTGGGGCGTGGGGTTTCTCTAACTTAATTTGAGTTGGGCGCAGGATCTATTTATAGACTAAGCGTGATCCAACTCCTCTCTTCCCAATCAATCACAATCCTTTGTGAAATCAGATCTAAATCTATTAGTGGGAATAGAGTCCCCTGGATTCCTCCTTAGAGGGCCCTAAGATCAGTCAAAGTTGTTCTTAGAAGAATTCTAATTGGAATCCAAAAAGAGATGGAGTCCTTGTCCAACAAGGACTCCTAGGCGCCTCCAACTTGGGCACACGCCAAGGGGGTGGTGCGCCCTCTCCTTGCAGGTTCTGTAGGGGACAGGCCCACCAACTCTCCAATAGGATGCTGAATGTGGTCAAAAGTCAAAGTGTCAATGGTCAATATTTGACCATCAAAAGTAGACTTTTGACCAAAGTCAAAGAACAAGAAATGGTAGGTGACAAAAATGGAGGTAATATCTTACAAAAATAAGAAACCTTTTCTGACTTGGACAACCTCCAGTCAGACCATATGAAAGCCTCTAATTGAGACAAAACTCCTTTGGCTCAGATAGGACAACTTATTTATGATAGTAAAAGAAGAAGTTAGGTTCAATCGAGTGCTAGCAGATTTTCTTGAACCTAATTGAATCTCATTCAGATCAATTGAACTGATCAGTTCAATTGATGATCACCAGATTCAAACCTTTTTTGTGTGACCCAATTAGTTCAGTTCTTATGGTAATGGAATATGTCATGATCTCTATCATCGACATCATCGAAACTTCTTTCGATGGATCAGAACTCTTCTGATTCGAACAGCTAGAATGATCGATCATCTAAATCATTCTAATTACTTCCAAAATCTACCAGTGACACCTAGCAGTATATGGTGGACAACCCATCAGAGCTGAATGCGAATCTCTTGTGAGCTACCTATGTGAATTAAGTTCTTCTATCTTGAGCCCCTTAGATTAGGGTTAAGATAACTCGTCAAACCCTAGTCTCTGTCATATGATGTAATCATTCGATTCGAGTCCAATGTGAAAATCTAAATAGAAACTCTTTCTATTATTTCACTCTACCATGGCCATGGGCTTCTGGACTTGATTCTCATGATTATCATAGGGCTGCTCTCTACCACCGAGGTAGATAGATTCCATCTTGATGCAATTCAGTTTCTACAATAAACATGTTATAGCCAACATACATCTAGGTTCATATGGCTAGGAGCCGAGTAATGGTTAGTCAAACTATAACACCCTCAAGGTGAACTGCATGCACCTCAGGTCAAAGAACCAGACACAACACTGCAGCATCGAGTCAGTCATTGACGAGAAGGTAGACTCCCTAATGACTACTCGAGATGGTCACGCTCAGTGCCCTCGTCTCTAACGAGTACCTGTACTCTCGCTCCAGTGTCTCCACACCGTAGACTCAAGACTCATCTACTAAAGAGAAGCGATTTACACCAACCTTTCGGATCAATCACCATCCTCGTGATGATCCTATGGTCGGAATAATTTATGAGTTAATAATGATTATTCATGTCTTAAATTTTCAACTCTTGAAAATATGAATTATCATTACCATTAACCAAAGATGTATCACAGACACTAAATAACATATGTGATAGAAAAATAATTTTATTTTTGATATTAGTCAAAATTATAATTTTGCCCTAGAAGGTATTACAAAGTGTCAGCCAATTCTGGCTTCTAGGCACATATATCTAACACTCTCCCTTCTGTCTTAAATAACCAGAGGTCTTCGACTTTGCTCACGTTAGGATGAGATTCTTCTCTCTATTTCTAATAGACTGTAGGGGCACATAAGGGCCATTGTCAAGGTCTCTCTCTTCATCTCGTCTAAAATGAACGAGACCTTCGACTTGCTCATGTTAAGATGAGGTTCTCTCCTATTCCTAACATGGCAATAGGAGCATAGATGGATCGTTTGAATGGGCCTCTCCCCTGCTTCTATCTTAAATACCAAAAGATTTTTGACTTTGCTCACGTTAGGATAAGGTTTCTCCTTCTATTCCTAACGGACTGTAAGGGCACATAAGGACCGTTGTCAGGACCTCTCCCCTCATCTTCGTCTAAAATGAACGAGATCTTCGACTTACTCATGTTAGGATGAGATTCTCCTCATATTTCTAACATGACAATAGGAGCATAGATGGACCGTTGAATGGGCCTCTCTCCTCCTCCTATCTTAAATAATCGAAGATCTTCGATTTTGCTCACGTTAGGATGAGAGTTCTCCTCCTATTTTCTAATGAGCTGTAGGGACATAATAAGGATCATTATCAGGGTCTCTCCCCTCATCTCGTCTAAAATGAAGCGAGGCCTTCAATTTTGCTCATGTAGGATGAGGTTCTCCTCCTGTTCCTAACATGACCACTTATGATTGCTTCTCTCTGTCATCATATAGTTTTGTATCGAGAAATAATAATATTAAAATGAAGAAGTTTTATTGAAAGAAAAATTATTGGTAGTACATCCTTAGATTTCTGAGTTTCAAAGATCGTGAAGCGTTGTTCCTTCGAGCTCTTAAGGCCATAAGTTTCGTGCTAGACGACCTCCACCACTTCATACGGACCTTTCTAATTTAGGGCAAGCTTTTTCTGGATTTGAGGCTGAGAGATGGTAGCTCATCGAAGCACTAAGTTTTTCACTCTGAATGTTTTACTTCTGACTGGAGTTATAGTATCGAGCCATCCTTCGTCTGTAGGCCACCCATCCAAACCTGAGCTTCCTCTCTTTTTTCTTTAATAGATCGAGGTTAACTCTGAAGTTCTGTGGGTTATGCTGCTCATTGAAAAGCCACAGACCAATGCTGATGGAAATTTAAGCTCAATTGGTAATTGACTGCCTTTGTTCCAAAGCCAAGATAATGGTGTTTTTTCAATCGATAGTCTTTGAGTAGTTCGCATATGCCCAGAGAACATGGTAGAGTTCATCCATCCAGGCTTCTCTTTGCTCTGTCGAGCCTTATCTTGATACCTTACAATCCGATTGGTCACTTCAGCTTTCTTATTACCTATGGATGAGCACCAATGTGAAGTAATAGGAGATGTTTAAATCTTCACAGAACATTTAGCGAACCTTATTCCGCGAACTATGGCCCATATTTATTATTATGAGGGTTCGGCGCAAACTGAATCTAAAGATGATTGACTTTCAGACGAAGTTCTGTACCTTGATCTCGATAATTTTTGCTAGTGGTTCGGCTTCGGTCCATTTGGTGAAGTAGTCGATCATGATCAGGAGGAAACTTTCGTTATCCGGATGCTGTCGGAAAAGGGCCAAAGTATATCCATTCTCCACTGTGCAAATGGCCAAGGTACGCTTAGTGGAGTGAGCTCGAAGGTCGGCTGTCTTGTATGTTTGCATTCTTCTGATAGCGGTGCATAATTTTTGACATACTCCATAAATCGTGGTACAAGGTCGATCAATAGTACCCTTGCCGAAGTAGTTTTTATGACAGGAACCTGGCTTCCTGCATGACTTTCATAAATTTTTTCATGCACTTTTCATAATGCGGAGTCGGCTTCTGAAGGTCGGAGACATCTCTAGTAAGCGGTAGCGAATATGATCTCTTTATCCAACTTGCCTTCATACAAAACATACCGGAAGACTTGGTTCATGAGTTTTCGAAGCTTTTTTTGGATTACGAGAAAGAACTTCCTCTTAAGATAGGCAACTAACGGTCAATCCAGCTCGCTCGAGCTCCGTCTGCATAACGAACTGTCATTCCTCTGAGCTTGGATATTTTAGAGTCTCAAAAAATACTTCTTTGGATAGTTCAGCTTGGGGCTGAAGTAGCTAATTTAGAGAGGAGGTCGACTCTTATATTTTCTATCCTCGAAATCTATTGAATGCTAAAACTATCGAAGACCGGAGTCAAATTCTTTAACTTTCTCAAAATATTTCATCATACTTTCCTCCCGCGCTTCATAGTTGCCACTAACTTGGCCAAACCATTAACTGAAAATCACTGTAGACTTGAAGTCGGTCTACTTTTAACTTTCTTACTATTTTCAATCCGACGATCAGTGGCTTGATATTCGACCCCATTATTAATTGCAGAAAATTCGAAGCATAGCACGTACTCGACGACGAGACTCTTTTCGGAGCTAACTAAGACTAACCCCACAATCTGCTCCAATGAAGTTAGATGAACCATCCACGTAAAGAGCCCAAAAATCTTCAAAAAGGTCGGCACTCTCTTCGGAGAGGCTTGGTTGCAACACATAAAGTGCCGATCTTCATTCTGTTCAATCTCGACATTACTGGAATGATATATTCTACTATAAAAATCTGTCAATATCTGAGCTTTGATCGATGGCCAGGGTCGACAGTTGATGTCAAATTTCATGAGCTCGATTGTCCATTTTGCGATTCTTTCGGAAGCGTCCGTTCGAATGAAGGACTTACTTTATTGGTTGGTCCATGAGGACCATTATAATGTGCCCTTGAAAGTAAGGTCGGAGTCTCCTGGCAGCAATTTAGAAGAGAGTAAGTCAATTTTTCTAGCTTAAAGTACCTGATCTCTGCATTCCTCAGCGATCTGACTTACGTAGTAGATCGATCGCTGCATCTTCACTTTCTTTTTCTTGACCAGTGACTTGCTGCCAAGGTCGTTGGAGGAGACTGCTAGATACAGGAATAATTCTTCTCTGGGTTCAGGCTTTGCCAGTAGTGGAGGTGAGCTGAGGTAGTTTTTAAGCTCTTCAAATGCCCGTTGGTACTCTATTGTCCAGCAGAAGTTCTTTGGTTGCCCTGAGAACTCAGAAGAAGGACATACATTGTTCGGTCGATCTCAAGATGAAGCGATTCAGGGCATGCACTTTTTTGATCGCGGCGCTGAACTTCTTTGATTATCTTTAGAGCAGTCATTTTCTGATAGCTCGAATTTTCTCTGAATTTGCTTCGATCCCACGCCTTGACATCATAAACCCCAGAAACTTTCTTGATGTCATACCAAAGGCGCACTGGTCGGGTTCAGCTTCATCTTATGCTTTTTGAGTGTATTGAAGGTCTCTTTGAGATCGACGAGATGGTTTATAGAAGCTCAGCTTTTGACGAGCATTCATCCACGTACACCTCTCATATTGTGGCCAATCTACTCCTTGAAGATCTTGTTGACCAGGTGCTAATACATTGCCCCTTGCATTTTTTAGTCCAAAGGGCATACCTTGTAACAATAAAGATCACGATTAGTAATAAAAGCAGTTTTCTCCTCGTCCTTCGGTGCCATCCATATCTGATTATAGTCGGAGAAGGGCATCCATGAAGGTGACGAGCTCGTAGCCTGAGGTTGGGTCTATCAGTGATCGATCCTGGATAGAGGATAGCTATCTTTTGGACATGCCTTATTCAGCTTTTAAAGTCTATACACATCCTCCACTTGTTGTTTACCTTTTTATGAAGACCACATTTGAGACCAGATCGAATAGTTAACTATTCTCGAATGAATCTACTTGGAGGAGCTTGTCTACTTCTTCTGCGATTGCTTTCTACCTCTCCAAGGCGTAGTTGTGCATCTTCTCTTTTATCGGCCGATACTTAGGATCAACAGCAACCGATGTTCCATGATCTCGACGTCATTTCTAACATATCCGCGGAGCCCAAGCGAGAACGTCCGTGTTCTTCTTAAGGAAGGTGATGAATTGCTTCCGAATCTCATCCTTCAAGTTGGAGCCGATCTGTACAGCGTGCTCCACATTTTCATCGTTTAAGGGCACCGATATGAGATCCTCCATAGTCATCCCGCTCCTCGATGAGATCATCGCATACATCTAGCCCGTCAATAGGATAAGGATCGGACTATTCTTTCTTTTTGCAGGATGATTGAGTAGCAGTGCCTTGCCAGACTTGATCTCTCATGACCTCTTCAATCCCGTGACTTGTTGAAAATTTCATCTTCAAATAATAAGTTGATACCACTCTCCGAAGTGTATTTAGATCAGGTTGGCCGAAAATAGCATTATATGCAGATGGAGCCTTTATGACTAAAAATCGATCTGTGCCTTAGCCAGCTTCGAGCATTGCCCTGCAAGTCACAGCCAAAGTTATTATGCCTCTCAACTAATACCGGCATCGCTAGTGAAGCCTACCAATGAGAGATTCATAAGTCCCCAAATGGTTATTAAGTAAGGAATTTTTGAGAAAGCATCATAAAACAAAATATTCAATCGAGCTTCCATTATCTACCAAAATACGACGTACATTATAGTTGACAATATTTAAAGAGATTATAATCACGTCATTGTGCAAGAGCTGGACTCCTTGAGCATCTGCTCAGTGAAGGTTATGGGTCTTTAGTCCTTCATCTCTTCACTGATCCCTCAGATCGCTGGCCTCTTCTCGTCGAAGTTCCTCCGAGATAGTGTGGATGATGCGAAAGGACAAGTCCGATCTCCTTTTATTATTCCTCCCTCTTGGTGTTCAGACTGCGGTAGTGCCCTTGGTCGAATCTTTCTACCTTTCAAGTCAATATCATAGAAATCGGCCAAGTCTGCCTCGCCTTGATGAGCTCCTCGATCTCATCTTTGAGTTAATACACTTCTTCATATCGTGAACCCGTTAAAAGTCATGATGATAAAGACAGAAACTTATTAGGGATTTGCTGCTTGTCGGGATTTGAGTACGCATCCTTTTCGATTCTCGGTAGTTGCTCCTTGATTTTACATCAGACCAGTACTTCAAATTTTATGGGAGCAATGGATGAGATACTTAGGTGTGTGAAAATCTTCAGATGCGTGAGTGAAACCTCCCACACGTGCCCTCGATCAGTGGCTTCCCATACCTCCGAGTCTGGAGAGGATTTCGGACTTAGCTTGTGCCTCAGAGAAAGGTTTAGGAGTGCGGCCAAGCTTCACTCGACTTTCTATCACTCAGGCGAAGACCTGCCCGACTCGTCGATCGTTGTTCCCAAGGCTTCATCATCCCATTCGGTCTTAAAGGGCCATCTTCAGCTCGGGCATAACCCTTCAGAGCCCGAGCATAGCATTTATCGTCATTAAAGTTCCTAGGGTACTTTCTTTCTCTAGAGAGAAAAGTCAATCATTCTCTAAAGGTCGTCCTTGAGTTACGGCCATCTTCTCTCTTTTCCTTCTTCTTCTTTGATCCTTCCACCTTCTTTTTTTTCAGACTTCTTTTTCTTTTCCATAAGACTTTCTTTTGGAAGAAGTCCATTCCATAGCAAGAACTGAGCCTTTAGAACCTTTCATAGAAAGCTCAGCGGTAACCAGCATATTCATTAATTCGGCCAAGGAATTTTGAAGTTTATGCATGTGGTAATTCATGATGAATTGCCCATATGCATCAGTCAAGGATTGCAGAATAATATCGTTCTGCAGATCCAAGTCTAACTTCACACCGAGCTTCTCAAGCTCTTCCATGTCCTTGATCATTGTCAGACAGTGATCTTGGACTGACTGCCCATCACGCATCTTAGCCTTAAAAAGTCATTTCGTGACTTGATATTTGGCTGCGCGACTCTGTTCACCAAACATCTCCTGCAGGTGAGCCAACATTTGGCGAGCAGTCCCGATATCTTCATGTTGGCGCTGGAGCTCATCAGACATCGAGCCCAACATGTAATATCTGGCCTTATTATCTTCGTCTATCCATTTTTCCAGAGACGCTCTCTGTTCAACAGGATGGACGGGCTGGTAAGGTGGGAGGGTCCTGGTCCAAAACATGGGTTAACTTCTCGAAACCCAAAACTAATTTTGTAGTTCCTGAGCCAATCTTTATAATTGGGTCCAGTCAGTCTATGTGTGTCCAGGATACGTGCCAATGGGTTGGACGCAGACATTTTTCCTGTAGAGAGTCAAAGATTCTAGTTAGATACTGTAATTTTGACTTGACCAATTTATTTAGGGATTTTATTTTTAAACAAATTAGCTCCCACTATTTTCTCGGATCCCTACACTCCCTCTGTAGAGATGCAAAAATCTTCCACGATTAATGATTTCTAGTGGGTGGTGCGGTCTCACCAACTGACTCATCACCTCACCTAACAGTTATTGGTGATGGGTTAGCCAATGAGTGAACAACTCTTGTTCAATGATTCTCTAATCATGGTGCACCCAAACTTGGTCTCTAATTCATGAATCTCACCGTATCCGAAATATTGATCCACTCCTTAGTTAAGTCAGACCCACCATTTGCATAGACTGGATTCCTAATTGAGTCTCTCACCGTATCCAAAATATTGAGCCCAACTCATCCTCCAGCCCATAGCATCCAATGCCTAATAGACATGGTTGCATCTTCTCGGTGCAACTGAGCCACTGTATCCAGCCGAGAACAATCAACCCCGGAAAGGGCCCGCACATCTACAATGGTGGAAGACCTCAGACTTAATCTTTTCTTAGGGAGAATTGATTCAGGTCTCATTAAACTAGACTTGGCTTAGTCATAACAATTATGACTAACCTAGTGGCATGGGTTAGCTCGGATTATTGACCACCTCAGATCAGAACTGTGTCAACAGATATGGCCAGGTAAGTGAGACCGGTGGAAGGAATATGCCATTAACTCGTACAAGAACGCATTCAGGTCGAGTAGCTTCCAATTAAAAATCAGTCGGTCGTATGTGCCAAACTTACCTTAGACACCAAATTGTTGAGTCAGAACCAATTGGGTTAGCCTACAATCCAGACTCTAACCTCTGAGCCTAATTAGGTCTTGCTTGATCGTGACTCGATCTTGACCCAGACTTAATCCTATTAGGCTGGTCAATTTAAGCATTGTTGATCCCATCTAACCAACTCTTGATTCGGTTTGATCAACCGCTTAGACCTAATTGAGCTACCCAAGCCCGAACCCAGTATTATGAATATGTCTTAGATCTGAAATTCTCAATTTTAGACCTAATTAATATTCCATAAACTTAATTCTTAATTAAGTAGGGTTCATAAATAAAATATGCACAATAAATCCTAGGGTTTCAGGATCTAGGATTTTGCAGAAAGTAAGTTTTGGATTTCTGATTAAGGACGAACACGCAGCACCCCTACACATCATAAGAACACCCCATCGAATGGGAAGAGAGGGCCTTTAAACCCTTCTTCATTCTTATGACCGGACGGCCAAGAGGAACGCCTTAATCAGGAACATTCAATACTACAAAACAGTATTTAGATCTATATCATATATCTCATATACAAATAGATCTAATCATGGCATATTTTGCATACATCTCATGTATCGAATCATGCATATTTTTAGATCTAAATTATCTCATAATAATCTAAAAATTTAGATTTAAATTGATCTAATCAAAATAAATTCTAATCTAGATAATTATGTAGAACTATTCTACAACTAGTCTAGACATGCATCAATCATATCTCATATGATGTTTAAAATTAAATAATTTTTATTTGCTATTTTTCAGATGTTATTATAACCATTATAATATCAAAAAATAGTAAATAAATGGATCTAAAATATAGATTTAATCAGATTAAATTAAAAACATGCAAGACTATTCTATAGAACTATTCTATTTTAGAACTAGTCATGCATATTTTCTAATCTTAGATCCAAATCATTTAATTTTAATTTTTTTTGATTTCAGATCTGATCACATCTCATGTGACATCTAAAATCAATTATTTTCTAATTAAAATAAATTTAAAATTAGATCTAAATATTTTTAGAACCATTGGCTCTGATACCAGTTGAAGAAAAATCCTGATTTCTCGATCCAGGTTCGTTCAGATCTGATCAGATCAAGAGATATATTTCAAAAATTTTTCTCTTTGATCTAATCAGATCTTGATATATTTTAGATCTGATTCTTATTATTTTAATAAATAAAATAAAATAAGATAAATTAAATCAAATTTAATTTACCTGATTTGGGTAATCCTATTACCCTATTGATGATCCTATTTGCAGCGGAAGGTTCTGGATCTAGCCACGCAAGCGCCTGGCCTCTACCGGTATCCACTCAGGTTGGATCTGGAGATCCTCTTCTTCTCTATCATCCCTCCAAAAATTAGATCTGGATCTGATCTGGAGGATCTTCAAAACTCCTTTTGAAGATCAGCAGTCGTCCTTTGCAGCAGCGCAGCCTTCTAGCTTTTGATCGCCTTTCTCTTGTCTGGATCGCACCAACCAAGGTCCAAAACTCCTTTTGGATGTGGAGAGGAGAGGGAGAAGGTGAGTTTGGCATGGAGGAAGAAGGGAGAGGCAGCCTTGGGGCGTGGGGTTTCTCTAACTTAATTTGAGTTGGGCGCAGGATCTTATTTATAGACTAAGCGTGATCCAACTCCTCTTCTTCCCAATCAATCACAATCCTTTGTGAAATCAGATCTAAATCTGATTAGTGGGAATAGAGTCCCCTGGATTCCTCCTTAGAGGGCGCCTAAGATCAGTCAAAGTTGGTTCTTAGAAGAACTCTAATTGGAATCCAAAAAGGAGATGGAGTCCTTGTCCAACAAGGACTCCTAGGCGCCTCCAACTTGGGCACACGCCAAGGGGGGTGTGCGCCCTCCTCCTTGTCAGGTTCTGGTAGGGGGACAGGCTCCACCAACTCTCCAATAGATGCGTGACATGTGGTCAAAAGTCAAAGTGTCAATGGTCAATATTTGACCAGTCAAAAGTAGACTTTTGACCAAAGTCAAAGAACAAGAAATGGTAGGTGACCAAAAATGGTAGGTAATATCTTACAAAATAAGATAACCTTTTCTGACTTGGACAACCTCCAGTCAGACCATATGAAGGCCTCTAATTGAGCACAAACTCCTTTGGCTCAGATAGGACAACTTATTTATGATAGTAAAAGAAGAATGTTAGGTTCAATCGAGTGCTAGCACGATTTTCTTGAACCTAATTGAATCTCATTCAGATCAATTGAACTAGATCAGTTCAATTGATGATCACCAGATTCAAACCCTTGTTTGTGTGACCCAGTTAGGTTCAGTTCTGTATGGTAATGGGATATGTCATGATCTCTATCATCGACATCATCGAAACTCCTTTCGATGGATCAGAACTCTTCTGATTCGAACAGCTAGAATGATCGATCATCTAAATCATTCTAATTGCTCCCAAAATCCACCAGTGACACCTAGCAGTATATGGTGGCAACCCATCAGAGCTGAATGCGAACCTCTTGGTGCAGCTACCTGTGTGATTAAGTTCTTCTATCTTGAGCCCCGATCAGATTAGGGTTAAGGTGAAACTCGTCAAACCCTAGTCTCTGTCATATGATGTAATCATTCGATTCGAGTCCAATGTGAAAATCTAAATAGAAACTCTTTCTATTATTTCACTCTGCCATGGCCATGGGCTTCTGGACTTGATTCTCATGATTATCATAGGGCTGCTCCTCTACCACCGAGGTAGATAGATTCCATCTTGATGCAATCCAGTTCCTACAATGAACATGCTATAGCCAACATACACCTCAGGGTTCCATATGGCTAGGAGACCGAGTAATGGTGTAGTCAAACTATAACACCCTCAAGGTGAACTGCCGATGCACCTCAGGTCAAAGAACCAGACACACTACTGCAGCATCGAGTCAGTCATTGACGAGAAGGTAGACTCCCTAATGACTACTCGAGGTGGTCACGCTCAGTGCCCTCGTTCTCTAACGAGTACCTGTACTCTCGCTCCGGTGTCTCCACACCGTAGACTCAAGACTCATCTACTAAAGAGAAGCGATTGTACACCAACCTTCCGGATCAATCACCATCCTCGTGATGATCCTATGGTCGGAAGCAATTTATGAGTTAATAATGATTATTCATGTCTTAAATTTTCAACTCTTGAAAATATGAATTATCATTACCATTAACTCAAAGGATGTATCACAGACACTAAATACACATATGTGATAGAAAATAACCCATTTTATTGATATTAGTCAAAATTATAATTTTGCCTCTAGAAGTGTATTACAAGTGTCAGCCAATTCTGGCTTCTAGGGCACATATATCTAACACCTCTCCCCTTCTGTCTTAAATAACCAGAGGTCTTCGACTTTGCTCACGTTAGGATGAGATTCTTCTCCTATTTCTAATAGACTGTAGGGGCACATAAGGGCCATTGTCAAGGTCTCTCTCTTCATCTCGTCTAAAATGAACGAGACCTTCGACTTGCTCATGTTAAGATGAGGTTCTCCTTCTATTCCTAACATGGCAATAGGAGCATAGATGGATCGTTGAATGGGCCTCTCCCCTGCTTCTATCTTAAATAACCAAAGATTTTTGACTTTGCTCACGTTAGGATAAGGTTCTCCTTCTATTCCTAACGGACTGTAGGGGCACATAAGGACCGTTGTCAGGACCTCTCCCCTCATCTCGTCTAAAATGAACGAGATCTTCGACTTACTCATGTTAGGATGAGATTCTCCTCATATTTCTAACATGACAATAGGAGCATAGATGGACCGTTGAATGGGCCTCTCTCCTCCTCCTATCTTAAATAATCGAAGATCTTCGATTTTGCTCACGTTAGGATGAGGTTCTCCTCCTATTTCTAATGAGCTGTAGGGACATATAAGGATCATTATCAGGGTCTCTCCCCTCATCTCGTCTAAAATGAACGAGGCCTTCAATTTTGCTCATGTTAGGATGAGGTTCTCCTCCTGTTCCTAACATGACCACTATTGATTGCTTCTTCTCTGTCATCATATAGTTTTTGTATCGAGAAATAATAATATTAAAATGAAGAAGTTTTATTGAAGAAAAATTATTGGTAGTACATCCTTAGATTTTCTGAGTTTCAAGATCGTGGAAGCGTTGTTCCTTCGAGCTCCTTAAGGCCATAAGTTTCGTGCTAGACGACCTCCACCACTTCATACGGACCTTTCTAATTTAGGGCAAGCTTTTTCTGGATTTGAGGCTGAGAGATGGTAGCTCATCGAAGCACTAAGTTTTTCACTCTGAATGTTTTACTTCTGACTCTGGAGTTATAGTATCGAGCCATCCTTCGTCTGTAGGCCACCATCCAAACCTGAGCTTCCTCTCTTTTTTCTTTCAATAGATCGAGGTTAACTCTGAAGTTCTGTGGGTTATGCTGCTCATTGAAAGCCACGACCAATGCTGATGGAAATTTAAGCTCAATTGGTATGACTGCCTTTGTTCCAAAGGCCAAGATGAATGGTGTTTTTTCAATCGATAGTCTTTGAGTAGTTCGATATGCCCAGAGAACATGGTAGAGTTCATCCATCCAGGCTCTCTTTGCTCTGTCGAGCCTTATCTTGATACCTTACAATCCGATTGGTCACTTCAGCTTTCTTATTTACCTATGGATGAGCTACCAATGTGAAGTAATAGGAGATGTTTAAATCTTCACAGAACTTAGCGAACCTTATTCCAGCGAACTATGGCCCATTATTTATTATGAGGGTTCGGGGCAAACTGAATCTAAAGATGATTGACTTTCAGACGAAGTTCTGTACCTTGATCTCGATAATTTTTGCTAGTGGTTCGGCTTCGATCCATTTGGTGAAGTAGTCGATCATGATCAGGAGGAACTTTCGTTATCCGGATGCTGTCGGAAAAGGGCCAAGTATATCCATTCTCCACTGTGCAAATGGCCAAGGTACGCTTAGTGGAGTGAGCTCGAAGGTCGGCTGTCTTTGTATGTTTGCATTCTTCTGATAGCGGTCATAATTTTTGACATACTCCATAAAATCGTGGTACAAGGTCGATCAATAGTAC
Source organism: Cocos nucifera (assembly GCA_006176705.1). NCBI lineage: Eukaryota > Viridiplantae > Streptophyta > Magnoliopsida > Arecales > Arecaceae > Cocos > Cocos nucifera. Next base: position 159,440 of record QRFJ01000132.1, read on the forward strand.
CCTTGCCGAAGTAGTTTTTATGACAGGAACCTGGCTCCTGCATGACTTTCATAAATTTTTTCATGCACTTTTCATAATGCGGAGTCGGCTTCTGAAGGTCGGAGACATCTCAGTAGCGGTAGCGAATATGATCTCTTATACAACTTGCCTTCATACAAAACATACCGGAAGACTTGGTTCATGAGTTTTCGAGCTTTTTTTGGATTACGAGAAAGAACTTCCTCTTAAGATAGGCAACTAACGGGTCAATCCAGCTCGGCTCGAGCTCCGTCTGCATAACGAACTGTCATTCCTCTGAGCTTGGATATTTTAGAGTCTCAAAAAATACTTCTTTGGATAGTTCAGCTGGGGCTGAAGTAGCTAATTTAGAGAGGAGGTCGACTCTTATATTTTCTATCCTCGAAATCTATTGAATGCTAAAACTATCGAAGACCGGAGTCAAATTCTTTACTTTCTCAAAATATTTCATCATACTTTCCTCCCGCGCTTCATAGTTGCCACTAACTTGGCCAACCATTAATTGAAAATCACTGTAGACTTGAAGTCGGTCTACTTTTAACTTTCTTACTATTTTCAATCCGACGATCAGTGCTTGATATTCGACCCCATTATTAATTGCAGAAAATTCGAAGCATAGCACGTACTCGACGACGACTCTTTCGGAGCTAACTAAGACTAACCCCACATCTGCTCCAATGAAGTTAGATGAACCATCCACGTAAAGAGCCCAAAAATCTTCAAAAAGGTCGGCACTCTCTTCGGAGAGGCTTGGTTGCAACAATAAAGTGCCGATCTCATTCTGTTCAATCTCGACATTATCTGGAATGATATATTCTACTATAAAATCTGTCAATATCTGAGCTTTGATCGATGGCCAGGGTCGACAGTTGATGTCAAATTTCATGAGCTCGATTGTCCATTTTGCGATTCTTTCGGAAGCGTCCGTTCGATGAAGGACTACTTTTATTGGTTGGTCCATGAGGACCATTATAATGTGCCCTTGAAAGTAAGGTCGGAGTCTCCTGGCAGCAATTAGAAGAGAGTAAGTCAATTTTTCTAGCTTAAAGTACCTGATCTCTGCATTCCTCAGGATCTGACTTACGTAGTAGATCGATCGCTGCATCTTCACTTCTTTCTTGACCAGGACTGCTGCCAAGGTCGTTGGAGAGACTGCTAGATACAGGAATAATTCTTCTCTGGGTTCAGGCTTTGCCAGTAGTGGAGGTGAGCTGAGGTAGTTTTTAAGCTCTTCAAATGCCCGTTGGTACTCTATTGTCCAGCAGAAGTTCTTTGGTTGCCTGAGAACTCAGAAGAAGGACATACATTGTTCGGTCGATCTCAAGATGAAGCGATTCAGGGATGCCACTTTTTTGATCAGGCGCTGAACTTCTTTGATTATCTTTAGAGCAGTCATTTTCTGAATAGCTCGAATTTTCTCTGAATTTGCTTCGATCCCACGCCTTGACATCATAAACCCCAGAAACTTTCTTGATGTCATACCAAAGGCGCACTTGGTCGGGTTCAGCTTCATCTTATGCTTTTTGAGTGTATTGAAGGTCTCTTTGAGATCGACGAGATGGTTTATAGAAGCTCAGCTTTTGACGAGCATGTCATCCACGTACACCTCCATATTGTGGCCAATCTACTCCTTGAAGATCTTGTTGACCAGGTGCTAATACATTGCCCCTGCATTTTTTAGTCCAAAGGGCATAACCTTGTAACAATAAAGATCACGATTAGTAATAAAAGCAGTTTTCTCCTCGTCCTTCGGTGCCATCCATATCTGATTATAGTCGGAGAAGGCATCCATGAAGGTGACGAGCTCGTAGCCTGAGGTTGGGTCTATCAGTTGATCGATCCTGGATAGAGGATAGCTATCTTTTGGACATGCCTTATTCAGCTTTTTAAAGTCTATACACATCCTCCACTTGTTGTTTACCTTTTTTATGAAGACCACATTTGAGACCCAGATCGAATAGTTAACTTCTCGAATGAATCTAGCTTGGAGGAGCTTGTCTACTTCTTCTGCGATTGCTTTCTACCTCTCCAAGGCGTAGTTGTGCATCTTCTCTTTTATCGGCCGATACTTAGGATCAACAGCCAACCGATGTTCCATGATCTCGACGTCAATTTCTAACATATCCGCTGGAGCCCAAGCGAAGACGTCCGTGTTCTTCTTAAGGAAGGTGATGAATTGCTTCCGAATCTCATCCTTCAAGTTGGAGCCGATCTGTACAGCGTGCTCCACATTTTCATCGTTTAAGGGCACCGATATGAGATCCTCCATAGGCTCATCCCGCTCCTCGATGAGATCATCGCATACATCTAGCCCGTCAATAGGATAAGGATCGGACTATTCTTTCTTTTGCAGGATGATTGAGTAGCAGTGCCTTGCCAGAGCTTGATCTCTCATGACCTCTTCAATCCCGTGACTTGTTGAAAATTTCATCTTCAAATAATAAGTTGATACCACTCTCCGAAGTGTATTTAGATCAGGTTGGCCGAAAATAGCATTATATGCAGATGGAGCCTTTATGACTAAAAAATCGATCTGTGCCTTAGCCAGCTTCGAGCATTGCCCTGCAGTCACAGCCAAAGTTATTATGCCCTCAACTAATACGGCATCGCTAGTGAAGCCTACCAATGGAGAGTTCATAAGTCCCAAATGGTTATTAAGTAAGGACATTTTTGAGAAAGCATCATAAAACAAAATATCAATCGAGCTTCCATTATCTACCAAAATACGACGTACATTATAGTTGACAATATTTAAAGAGATTATAATCACGTCATTGTGCAAGAGCTGGACTCCTTGAGCATCTGCCTCAGTGAAGGTTATGGGTTCTTTAGTCCTTCATCTCTTCACTGATCCCTCAGATCCGCTGGCCTCTTCTCGTCGAAGTTCCCCCGAGATAGTGTGGATGATGCCGAAAGACAGCCGATCTCCTTATTATTCCTCCCCTCTTGGTGGTTCAGACTGCGGTAGTGCCCTTGGTCGATCTTTCTACCTTTCAAGTCAATATCATAGAAATCGGCCAAGTCTGCCTCGCCTGATGAGCTCCTCGATCTCATCTTGAAGTTGAATACACTCTTCAGTATCGTGACCGTAGTCATGATGATAAAGACAGAACTTATTAGGATTGCGCTTGTCGGGATGAGTACGCATCCTTTTCGATCTCGGTAGTTGCTCCTTGATTTTCATCAGTACTTAAATTTTTGGAGCATTGAGAGGAGCGTAGTTGTGAAATCTTCAGAGGGGTGAACCCCACCGTGCCCTTCTATCAGGGCTTTCCTACCTCCGAGTCTGGAGAGGAGTTCGGACTTGCTTGTGCTCAGAGAAAGTTTAGGAGTGCGGCCAAGCTTCACTCGACTTTTCTTCCTCAGCGAGCCTGCCCGACTCGTCGATTCGTTGTTCCCCAACGGCTTCATCATCCTTGGTCTTAAAGGCCTCTTCAGCTCGGGCATAACCTTCAGCCCGAGCTAGCATATCGATAAAGTTCCTAGGGTACTTCTTTTCTAGAGAGAAAGTAAATCATTCTTCTAAAGGTCGTCCTTGAGTACGGCCATCGCAACTAACTGATCCAGGTTTCTGACCTCCAATGCAACAGCATTAAATCGGATGACATAAGCTCGGATGGATTCTCCCATCTTCTGCCTGATGTTCATAAAAAAATTCGAACCTCGATGGGGACGTCGGCTGCTAACGAAGTGAGCCACAAATTGATGGCTCATCTAATCAAAGAAAAAGATGGTACCTAACTTAAATGTCGAGTATCAGTTTCTAATGGCTTCCTTGAGGGTGGACAGAAAAGTCCAACATAAAATGATGTCTGATGCATCGTGGAGTAGCATCATTGTCCAAAAGGCCTTCAGATGGTCAACTGGATCGGTGGTCCCGTCGTAACTCTCAAACTGTAGGAGCTTGAAGTTCGACGGAGTCGATTCTTGCATAATCCTTTGGGAAAAAGGAGGATCAGTGCGAATATCATTATCGTGTGAGGAGGGAGTATGATGGAGCTCTTCGATTCGTTGGCTCATTTCTAGGAGTCTTTGATCCAGGAGATCTTTATGATCGTTGATCTCCAGGGTTTTCTGGTGGAATGGATGTGAAGCTTTCTCCTGGGTTAAGTCATGGTCCGAGCAAGGGCCCTCCATCCTCTGCTTTTCCTTTTCAAAGATCAGAGGCTGGGTAGCCCAGGTCGGTCATCCCTAGATCGGACCGTGGGGCTTCGGAGAAGCCTGCTTCGATCAAATCGATGTCGGAGCCTGCTGATGTATGACTTGCATCGCCTCCATGAGATTATAAACCTGCCAGACCAGCAGGTTGAACTGCTCCGCATCTACCATGGCTGCAGGTGGAGCTTGAGTTGTTGGGACTGAAGCGGGAGCGAATAGGTCTAGATGGAATCTGACTGCAGAGGTCATTGATCATCGGGTCGAAGCTTTTCTGGGAGGTATTTTTTTTCGAAAAAGAACTCTAAAGAGGAAGAAGAGAGATCGCTGCTGAGCACTCCTTTAAGAATAAGGATACCTCAAAAATAGAGGCCCTTCCTCTAGCGCCAATCCTATTGGTATAGAATCTGATCAACATTGGATCGAGCTAGAGTTGAGGAAGAAGAGATTGCCGTCGATGACCTGTAAAATAAAATTTTGTCCGAAGTCAGTGGTGGTGACTCCGATAGGACCCTCCGATGATCAAGTCAGCTCTTCCGACCAACAGAAATGGAGTGCTAAGGAAAAACTTCAACAAAGTTTTGGAAAGAAGAAGAGAGCTTAGAGAAAATATATCTGAAGGATTTTTTTTATAGACGGAGCCTGCAGCAGATAGATAGTGACAGTTGACACCACCTGATAGCGAGCCGCTCGAGGCCACCATCCCCTATGGCAAACTGATAGTGACAGCCATCACCGTCAAGTAGCGGATTGCTATCGCTTGCAGCGGACTGATAGTGACAATCGTAGCCATTCGATAGCTAGCCGCTCAGGATCGTGCGAGAGGGGCATCGCTTGTAGCGGACTGATAGTGATAGCCATAGCCATCCGGTACTGAGCCGCTCGGGACCGCATGAAGGGGTGAAAAACTTTGATGTATATCAATTTCAGAGGAGTTCGAACTTCTAAAGAGAATATGGCTAAAGAGAATCATCCGGGAGGAATGCTACTTGAAATCTGAAAGTTATCTACTGGAGGAATCTAGATGGAGTTTGACTAATAGAGAAGTCCAGAAGGAGTCTGACTGATGGAGAAGTTCGACTGAAGGAGTTTGATTGATGGAGGAATCTGATGGAAGGAGAAGTCCGAAAGAAGTTGGGCTCCTGAAGAAATTTGATTGAAGAAAAAGTCCGGAAGGAGTTGGGCTCCTGGAGGAATCCGACTGAAGGAGAAGTTCGAAAGAAGTTCAGCTTCTGGAGGAATCCAATTAGAGGAGAAGTTTGAAAGAAGTTCGGCTCTTATAGGCATCCGTCTGAAGAAGAAGTTCAAAAGAAGTTTGGCTCCTGGAGGAATCCATCCGAAGGAGAAATTTGAAAGGAGTTCGGCTCCTAGAGAAATTTGACTGAAGAAGAGGTCCGAAAGAAGTTCAGCTCCTGTAGGCATCCGACTGAAGAAGAGATCTAGAAGGAGTTCGACTCCTGAAGGAATCCATATGAAGGAGAAGTTTGGAAAGAGTTCGGCTCCTGAAGAAATCCATCTGAAGGAGTAGTCTAGAAGGAGTTTGGCTCCTGGAGGAATTCGACTGAAGGAGAAGTCCAGAAGGAGTTCGGCTCCTATAGAAATCCGACTAAAGAAGAAATTCGGAAGGAGTTCGACTCCTATAGGCATCCGTTTGAAGAAGAGATCCGGAAGTAGTTTGGCTCTTGAGGAGTCCGACTGAGGAAGAAGTCCGAAAGGAGTTCGGCTCCTATAGGAGTCCAATTGAGAGAAGTTCGGAAGGAGTTCAGCTCCTGTAGGTATCCGTCTGAAGGAGAGATCCGAAAGTAGTTCGACTCCTAGAGGAGTCTGACTAAGGGAGAGATCCAAAAGGAGTTCGGCTTCTGGAGGCATCTGACTGAAGGAGAGGTCTGGGAGGAGTTCAGCTCTAGGAGGAGTCTGACTGAGGGAGAAGTTTAGAAGGAGTTTGGCTTTTGGAGGAATCCGATTAGAGAAGAAGTCCGAAGGGAGTTCGGCTTCTGGAGGAATTTGGCTGGGATTCGACCGTTGAGGAGTTCGGCTGGCTAAAGGAGTTCGGCTATGGTTTGGCCGCTGGAGGAGTTCGACTGGGGTCCGACCGTTGAAGGAGAATTTTCGATCGAAGCTCTTCCATAATTATCGATTGCATTAGACTAAGCATCAGGCTGAACTTCGGTGGAAGCAGGATTTATCCCTAACAATATTTCTGCTAAGGTTTGGTCGCTGAAGAAGTTCGACTAGGGTCCGATTGTTAGAGAAAAATTTTCGATCGAAGCTCTTCTGTGATTACCAATTGTATTAGGCTAAGAATTAGGCTGGACTTCGACGAAAGTGGGATTTATCTCCAACACTTTCTAATATGTTATTTTTATGCACCATATAATATGTAGACCAATTATCCAGCGACCACCTTCTCCCTTCCCTGATAAATCAATCCTCAGGCTCCAAATGGATTAGTGGGTGACTCACTGTCAACAAGACCCAACGGGCCTTTTTGTAATATATATATATATATATATATATATATATATATTAGGCTTCGATCGATTGAAATCTAGTCTATATTCAGTCGAATCTTCGATCGTTCGATCAACGCGCATCTTCGAACATACGTTTGAAAAGACACGTTGACTGAAAAAATAGGCACGCGACTGAAAAAACGTATAGGCTGAAAAAACATGCACACGCTTGAAAAAAATCAAAAAAAAGAAATAGGCCCGCCTGAAAAAGAAAAGCAAAAAATGCCGAAAAAAAAGCAAAAAAATTAAAAAAAATAGATCATTTTTTTTTAGTTTTTTTGGCACTTTTTTGAAAAAAAAAATTTGCCTAAAGACGCCTTCAAACCTAAAAAATTAAAAAAAAATAAAAAAAATCTATACCTTGAGGAGAAAAAAGAGAGAGAGAGAGAGAGAGAGAGAGGAAAAGAAGGCGCCTTCTTTCCCTCTCTCTTTCTTTTTTTTTGAGATTTTTTTCAAATTTTTTTAAATTTTTTTCATATTTTTTTTTAACTTTAACTTTTTTTTTTCTATTTTCTTAGATTTTTTTTTCAGATGCAGGAACGTACTTTTTTTTAGCCAGCATATTTTTCAAATGTATACTCGAAGATGCATGCTGATCGAATAATCGAAGATCCGATCGAATGTAGACTGAGTTTCAATCGATTGAAATTCAGTCTATCTTAAGATATATAAATAGTGTACATAGAATAGAATACATGGAGAAGAAAGGGGTTGGGGTGTGGTGGGGAGGTAGATATACCGTGTCTGAGATACATGAGAGGAACTCCAAGTGGTTAAGCATGAAAATAACGCCATGTATCTACCATGTATAAATGCATTAAGAACTAAACTCTGTTACTTTTTTTTATTTAAAAATAAATAAGAGGGAAGTTGCTATAAGATAAGAGTTATCTTACAACATTATAGTTACCAAAGCATCCTCTTCCATGATCACTTCTATCCATGCTATCCTTCATCACACGTCCAACACTAACCTGGTTAAAATGGAGGAATGCATAACTCAGCTTCCCCTCTTCTCCCTGGTTGACCAAGAATAACCCTCGTGATGGACTCATTGACCACTCTTACCCCTACCCTCCATGTGGTCAACTGCCCACCCTTCCCGCAACCGATGTCCCTCAAGCAATCTACTGCAAGCTCCGCACGCCATTAATAAACGACAGCCATAAGATTATAAGTTAGTATGTCGGTGAGTATATCAGACAATTTTTCTAAAAGTATATCAGACAAATATACTGCGGAAAATATGGACGGAAGCATTTACTGCCTCTTTTCCTATTGGCTTTGCTCCTCCATTTGGGGCTACCTCTATAGCATGCGGCAGGAGGGAGAGATTGCACGAAACCATACCTCAGTCTCCAACTACTACCATCTGAGACCCTAAAGGTGGAATCTTTCTCACATTAGATGCGTTCTCAGAAGAGGCGTTTGATGGAGTAAGCCAAAACGAAGGATTTCTTTGGATTGAAGGGTTTGTATTCTTCCTCCGTAACCCAATCGCAATCCCTCGCCCTAGTCCAATCTCGAAGTTTTCTCCTTGGTGTCGTCAAAGGTGGTTCCTTTTCTTCTTGGGTTTGGTTTTTCTGGTCCGGAAGAGTTCAGGGGAAGGGAAAGGAGGTAGCTTTTTCTCTCGTCGAAGCCCCGCAGGGGAAAAGTTTGTGGCTTTCAGATCTTTGGAGTAGAATTTAAGAGAAAAAGGTCGAGATTTTAGTGAAAAAGGGGATTCTGTCAAGATGCCGATTTGGAGGTTTGGCCTGGTTTCCTGGTTCAACAACAAGATTGTCGATCCTCTGATGCAAATAGTCAGAAGGTATTTGTTTGGGTCTGCCTGCTTTCACTTTATAACTTTTTTCTTTTAGTACATTTAGTGATTGGATCTATTCCCTTTTCTAAATGTTATGTTTTTAATTTTTATTCTATTCCTCATGTTTGAATTAAAGTGTCAATAATGTATCTTAGGCCAACCAAGCTTCTGGAGAGCTATTTAGGATTGCAAAATTTAATTTTTGATCGGAAGCTTAGTTTTTGTTTAAGATTGTTGTTATCTTTACTTTGATTTTATATTTGCTTTTTAGATGTCACTTATCATTTAATGCATTTTACTGTGGTGAAATTACACCCTTTGAAGGTACCATGATGAATTTTTACTACTCCAAAAGGTTCCAATGGTGATTTATACAGAGTGATCTGTCGGTTTAAGAAATTAGAATTTCTTGCTTCTTTTCCATTTCTCGATTCCAACCTTACTGAGTTGAATTCTTTGTGATGGTCATTTAGATGTTGATCTTAATTTCATCATATTAGTGTGAACATTGTTGAGAATTTTTGTTCATGTTCTTCTATAGGGGTGCAGAACCAAAGCAATTGGCATTTTCCACTGCTCTTGGTCTGACATTGGGAGTGTTTCCCATATGTGGTAAGAATTTTGCAATTATTTTTTTTATCTTTGTAGTTGCAAACGAATGATTACATTGTACCGAGCTTTCTTGTTTTCATGGCTGTTCAAGTTGAGAATAATGAAATTGTTCTTGGTATAGCTAGATGTGCATAGGAAAATTTCATCTGCATAATAACCTGGTAATTCATGTTTGTGACACTGCTGAAGTGACTTATGGAAGGTTGATGCCTCTTTAACTTCTTCTGATAGACTAACTAAATCAATCACATTGACGACAACTGAATTAAATGTCATGAAAGATTTCTTTTTATCACAGTCAGTGATCGCTATAGCTGGGCAAGCATTTTCACATCTGTAAAGAGCATTTTCAGTTAAACCATTTTGACAAAGCAAGAAGATACATCATAACTTCAAACACCTATAGCTCACCAATCTGATCCCCAATTACTATCTCTTACTCTTCCTTGTACCAAGATTTCAAGTTATAGAGGTGCCAAGATTTGAAGTTATATGTTGGATATTCAACTATACAATGTTTGATTTTCTTGCAATAGCAAGATTTTTGTATGGTGCAAACTGATAGAAGATGTTCTAATGTTGAGGGATTTTGTTTATGATGTGTTTTTTGATACATATTGGAAGATAGTTTCAGGACATCGAAGTAGGAGTTATTATGGAGTTGAAAGTTGTTGTCAGATATCCATTGACATACTACATGTTCATGCCAGAGAAAAAGGAATTGCCTCCCGGGTCAATTTTGATTTGATCTTGTTAGAATCTCACTAAATTGCAGTATGATGTTGCTGAATCTGTCTTTCCTGGATCATGGAGAAAGGGATCCAGTTCTATCAAACATTTGTGGACCTGCAGCATAGCCATGCAAATCATTGTTCTTGTAGCTTTTATGGATCATCTGAAACATGTACCTTTCTATTAATTATATTAAAAAACTAAAATAAATTATAGAATCAATTGTCATGATCCAGTCGCAATACAGAATTTGAGCAAGCGATTGGACCCTTGAAGAACCAAAATTGGGAACCAAGTTGTATTCTTTGAAGATGATATATTCATTATATCAGTAAGGGTATTTTGCTAATGGTGAGTATATTCAGTGTACATGTGGGAAGGCAAGAGATGTTCCCAGCTGAGTATAGGTTAAACAGAATAGTTCCTAAGTAGTATACATGTTCCTCAGGATGCTCCTTTTGCCACCATTAGCTGGCTGTTTTGTTGCTGATATAAATGTAGTGGCTACACCAGATTGTCTAGCTCTCCATTTGCCTGAATCTGTAATTCTTAACATACCACATTAAGTGGCAAATCCTTAAAGCAAAAGTAGGCATATGATTGTTTAAATAAGTCAATTCTAGCTACAGATTTTGCTTCTTCTATACTTAACTGTAAATATGAGTCTTTTTTACTCGGATAAGAGAATACAATCATTAAGGGTTATTCCAGTTCAAAGTAGAAATCATTAGCACTCAGTAACTGTACTTATATTTCTATTCAGTTCCTCCGACCATGCATCTGAACCCAGGTATATCTATCATCCAGCAGATGTTATTCATGACCAAAGGACAGTGCAAGGCATCTCATTCTCACTGTTTCATGTTTTTGAACTCCATGTAAATTCTTCATAGTTTATTCATTGAACGTGTCCGAATTTGATCTGCAAGTGAATATGTTTTTTGTGATCCTAGCGTTGTGTAATTTGAAATCCTGTCTACCAGAAATGCTGGGGGAATTTAAAGTGGAGGACTAGATGCTTATTCTGCTGTTTCATCACTTGATTCTATGATGATGTAATTGCCAATAACATTGTTTTCTTCTCCTTTGTCCATGCAATAAATTTTGTAAACATATGGGAATAGAACATTTCTTCAACATATACCCGTATGCATATATCTACATGATACTATCGATAATTTGAAAGTTTGATTTGTGAAGGTGTTCATTTCTTTGTTAACAGGAACGACATTCTTTCTTTGTGGAATGGCTATTGCATTGTTTGGAGATCGTTGCCATGCTCCAAGCGTGATGCTTGCTAACTTTGTAGCTACTCCAATTGAGTTGAGGTAATCTTGGCTTTGACCCAGGACCAAATTAATAATTTTCTGAATCATCAGTTACGTTTCTACCTGCAGCATCTAAATTGCAAATGTAGTTGATTGCAATATCATTTCTTATTTCACGGTTTTTTATTAGCTTTTGTTTTTCTATTGAAGTTTTTTCTACTCTTTGATAGTGCCACAGTTGGCATGTAATGGCATACACATGCTTTGTGTTTCCTTTTGTTTTTACCTGACCTGCTGTCATATTGAGAAAATGTATTTTTTGCATGACATATGTTTAATATATTACATGGTTAATTCCTACATATAGCCAACAAGTTTTGTCCCTTGTCCGTATAATTACCATGTAGATCAGCTTGACCATTCATTTGTACCTGGGGCCATACCGTTCATCAGTTACAGTTTTTCATCTCTTTTTCCCAACAAATTCTATTCAATTGTATTAGCACCTAAGCTTCCTTTTTATTCTTTATTTACTGTCCTTGCCAGTTTTACCGTACAACCTTAGCATCCTTGTCTGTGTATGCACCATCGGTATAAGCTGACGTTCTAATTAATTCAGCTGTGATGGGTCTTATGGTGGCAAATGAAAAAGTGACAATATTTCTTCTGCACATAGAAAATGCAGAAATCTTACCTAGAATTACAAAATTTCATGATATTTAGTTTATGCATTGAAACATTCTGGCTGCCACTGTTTATGATTTTGAAAATTCACCATCCAGATCATCTCGATGCAATTACTGCTCATCAGGAATTGAGGATCTTCTAACTGATTCCTGATTAATGTATTGATATTATGAGCTAGATTCGCTGACAAGGGAATTACTCGGCATATTATGATATTTTATACTGATTTGAAGTGCTTACATAAATCAGCTTATAAGACGGCAACTACTGAAAGGTATATTGTACTGATTAACCAATATAGGTTACCTACAACCTAAGTTGGTGTTTTGAAACAGACATTTTCAAATACTCCCAATGTAACCTTTTCAGGGGACACTTCCATTATTTTATATCATCGGCATGTCATGTAAAATTCATTTCTTGCATGTTTAATTTATAATGATTAGCTCTCAGTGTTAGCACTACTAACCTATTTTTTCGCTGACTGCATGTAAGTTATTGAATTGAATGCCATGAGTTCCGATTGCTTGTTAGCCTGACTACACATGTAAGTTATTGAATTGAATGCCATGAGTTCTGATTGCTTGTTAGCCTGGTGATACCCTTCTTGCGCCTTGGCGAAGTCATCTCCGGTGGTCCTCATTTTCCATTAACATCTGATGCACTGAAAAAGGTAGTGACAGGCCAAGCCTCACGAGAAGTACTACTCAGTGTACTCCATGCGGTAAACAGATATCACCATAGTAATTTGAGAAACATAATTCCTCTGAACAGTGAGATATCTGTTTCACTATTTTAGTTCTAAATCACCACAAATCCTCTTATCACAGTTGTTGGGCTGGATCATTGCTGCACCATTCATTCTTGGCATGCTCTACACTGCCTTTGTTCCTTGTTTCAAGTTTCTGGTTCACAAGTTTGGCAGCATTCCCTCAAGCCCAAGGAAGCACGAAGTCAAGCAGAAGGTGAGGGATGTCTAGTTCTACAAATTCTAGGAGTGAGAGGGATGGGACAACTCCCTGAAGGGATCCGATTGCCAACATAACATCTCTGTTTATATGCTTCTGTTCCAACAAGGTGGTGTGCTGTTATTTTCTTGCATTTCACCCTCAGAATACGACATATCAATTTAAATTTTTTTAAAAATATATATTGTGTCTTCACTTATTGATGTAATGCATATTTATCCATTTTATCATTTTAATCGAGCCAATGTAGGATAAACCTGTGAGTAAAATGGCCTCTCTAATGGTCCAATGGATACCAATTATGTGGTGGTGCCTGATGTTCATGTCGACGGGTCCTGTGGATTAAGGGGGTCATATTGCTGCATTTCTATTACTGAACTCTTATGATGCAAGGGGTTTCATGTGCTTGCTAATTTCAGTGCATGGATGATGAGCATGACTCATTTTATTTGAAAGCTTATAGTGTTTGGAATTTGTGAAAGTTCTGCTCTTCTCCTGCAAATAGCCTGGCTTCTTTTATGAAAGCATGTTTGTTCTCATCTTTTTCAATGTGAGTTTTTATCAAATGCTACTTAATTCTTAGTGAAGCCTAGTTGGAGAAAGCCTTGCTACTCTTATGATCTCACCAACTTGCCAATATCAATTGCAAATCGATTGGCTTCCCGGTGCTGTCCGAGACATTGAAAGGGCATGACAAATTGCCTGCTTCTCATCCTAAGAAAACTAAGAACGTCCAAGTTGCTGGACGTTTCTTTAACTAGTGGGGGACAAATTCCATGACAGATCACTTTGCTAGCAAGGAGAATTGCAGTTGGCTATCAACAGCCTCATGCCTAGTGAAATCATCCTTTACGCCCCCTGCATCTTAGTAGTTTTCATATTTTACTCAACTTCTGATTAATTAGAAACAAAACTTTGGGAACTAAGAGCAAACAGCTGAAAGCTTAAATTCCTAGCATTTGGATGAATGAAAGTTCATATGTACTACTATATTTATCCTGGAGTGATGCATGGTGAATAATTGGTTTCTTAAGTTATGTGGGGGAATGCTGAGATGATTGTCGACATTTTTTTTTTTTAAAAAAAAAGAATGCTTTAAACAATTGATGGTGCCTTAGTAGCTGTGATTGTGAAATCTTTCTTGTTGATAAAAGATGATTTGATCCCAAGTTTGTTATCATTATTTGCCAGGTTTATTTTTATTCTTGTTCTAAAAGGGGAGATGAAATTGCTCAAATGATTAATTCTGCTAAATGAGAATTTAGAAAACTTCATGCTAAAAAGCGATTGGCTGTTCATAAATGTTTGTGCTCAGCTTACGAAGTAGCATGTTCAGGTTTATAGGGAGTAAACCATACCAAACTCATTCCCCATTCTAAAAAGATGAAGCTAATTAAGAAGTTAAGCTTGATCAATGATCAGCTCAAACATCAAGTATGGACATTCACAAAAATTAGACTCTCCCCAAGAAACAAAGGGTTGACAACCTCTGTTGAAGAGTTTTCTCCTTTAGAGGTTGTCTTTTTGAATGCCAAACCCTTTGGTACCAAAGGGAGCATTGCAACAGCATAACTGATTTGTTATAACGAGGAGGAAGAATGTGATCTATTCTTGCTTCGTAGGCATGTCTCCAGTTAAGAGATCATGAAATAAATGCAAAATCCAGTGCACAAAGAGAAGCCTCAGGTCGAATCTATCTTCCATTTAAAGAGAATGAAACATTTAATTACCAATAATACTTATTTCTGTGGGTTGTCCACCCTCTCCTCGAGAGGTCCTGTTGCATTCTCATTGCATCTCTCAAAACATAAATAATAAATATAAAATCAAAATAAAGCTAAAATCTTATACAAACATAAATTCAGTGATTGGTTTAGAACCTCCTTGATCCATGGAAATATCCAACATTTTTTTTTTAGAATTTTGCTTATCTTCTAAATAGGTAGCTATCTAGACGTTAGATATTTTCAAAATAAGAAAAGATATTTTGATTTGGTTTAAATTAAAACCAACCAATACCAGCCGTTGTAGTGGTTGATTGGCTGGTGTATTTCCACGTCTCTTCAAAAAAAAAAGGGAGCGTCCATGCTAATAAATATAGACTTATAGTTGGGTTAAACCTGTCCATCAGAATACACAACAACACGCTATAATCCAACTCTATCAGATCAGCATGATTGTGTAGACGCTCGTGAATGATCATTTATTTGACCCATCAGTATAAAACGTGATCAAACATTGGAGTTTATTCCATCCTAAAGATATTCGCATATTCCTCTTGGACGCATCACTGCTTAAACTAGTTGTTTAAGTCATGCTGTATGTAGAGTACAAAGAATCCTGCCATTTGTTTGCGATCCATTGAAGAACCTCCACCTGCAAGGATCCTTGTCACCAACCTTATCCACTGGGCATGATTTTTTATGGACAAAATATGGGGTCCTCCCTCTCTGTTTTCTCTCCCAGAGCCTCCTGTTAGCCATAAGAACCAAAAAATATCATTTTAACAGCACATTATTTGTCAGCACCACTACAAGGCCTAGAAGAAGACTTTTGCATCCCTTCAACCTCACAATGGCTGTCCTTATTCTTAGAGGTTATTTCCACGCGTTGTCAATCCATTGGAAACTTAAGATCACCAGTTGTATAGGTTGGCTAATGGGGTATGACCGTCGATCATGAGATAATGACCCGTTGAATCCATCCATGCTAACGGATAAACCTTACATATTGTGTGGTAACGTTTCTTTCAATCTAGGATGGCTTCGCAAAATTGAAGCTTGCCATTTGCCCAATATTGGTTAAAAGAAGACAGTACTTGACTCAGAAAGGAGAGTGAGCCATAAGCCAGCCAGGTAGCAATCCTAGGTGCCGCTATTTCCATTAAAATGACTGCCAACTAATCATGTATCACTCCAAAATTCCAAATATTGTCATTTGCTTGCTTACATCTGAGGGGAAAAACTAAAAAGTGGGTGTCTACGTTATGAGGGAGACATATCCTGCAAGGGTTTCTAAGTAGTTGGAGAGTACATCTTCTGATCCATTGCGACTGTGGATGGGTTGCATTTTTTTTTTTTTTTAAAAAAAAAAAAAAACCATTTGGCATTTCATGGTACCACGAAGATTTTACTTAATAAGTTGCTTAAAATAAGGTTATTGGCCTAAAGTTTTGCCATTATTATGCTAAAAAGATATGCACAGCTATTTTATTTATATTCAAATTAATTTGTGCTAAGAGAATTTATAAAACTCTATATATTTGTAGAAATTCTAATCTCCTCCCACTATTCTGGACCTCCAACATTCCCTACCGCACCACAAAGAACCTAGCATGTAACCTAGCTTTCAATTGGACTTATTGCACTCATATAGGATTAGTAAACAGTCCAAGTCACAAATCATTTCTATTTATGTTTAGTTTTTACTTTGCATTGCTTCATCGAATTTATTGCAATCAGGTCAATTTAAAAACCATCAAATCATTAAGTCCTAGCTATATTATTCCTACAGCATGGTATGCATGGCAACAGCTGAGGTTCTACTACCATGAATGTCATTGAATAACACATCCTTTTCACAAAGTTATTTCTCATCACTATATTGTTTAACACATTCTTCTTTTCCACTTTTACCCTGCTAGGCTGCTATGATATAGCGATGAGTTAGAGAGCAAAGGGGGAGGGGGAAGGGGGCAGGGAACAAACATCTTCTTCTTGTTTGTAACCATTTTTCATAGAGTAATAGTTATCATTGTATTAGTCACAATAAGGCAAAATAACAAAAATATCAATAAAGTGACGATGCTATGTGATCATGTCATTTTAATCGGAGGAACAATAAAAAGAATTAATGGCAACTAGGATTCCATTTTACAAGAACTAAAACAACAAAATAAATAGCTTTAATATTAATTTATTATTGTATATACATAATAGACATATATGTCAAGGGCCTCCCAAGAAAAATATAAATATATATATATATATATATATATATATATATATATATATATATATATATATATATATATATATATATATATATATATATATATAATACGCAATAATTTCTTAAATCAATGCAACGATGTATTATTTTGTGTTTATTAACTATATTACATTGTCAAATAAAGCAAAGATTCTATTTTTCAGCTCTGAATTTGAGGACCGGTCTTGGCTCCTGGGAAGTCAATTTCCATCACCCACACGAAACCGGGTAATCTATTTTCAGTTATTCCCCAACCTGTGCCACCTCTCCGGGATGGGCTTCTCTTTGGAACCCTCACCCTCGGCGCTCCTTTTCGGTCCTACCCTCCCTCCCCTTCCTTCCTTCAATCTTCCAGCAAGAATCCAATCTTTCTTTCTTCTGATGTTAACCTTTCCACCTATGATTCCACTTTCTTGGTCCAATTCCACAGTTTTTGAAATCCTTAGCTCTCAGTTTTGTCGGATTCCAAATCCCAAAGGAAAGGTTTACAAATTCCGATGTGCACCAGAACTTTTCCAAGTTTCTTTTCCAAATTTGATTCCAAAGGCTGGTGAAATTTGACGTGATCGATCCTAACCATTGTCAAAGCTGGGTTTTTATGAATTTAAGCTAGCCGAGAGATGGTTCTTGATATCAAGCTAGGATTTTTATGATCCTATGCTTGTAAGAATTTGGCTCTGTCGATCAACTTAATCCCTTCATTCCACTGCTAAAATTGGTCTGGACTTCTCCTTCAACTTGATGACAAAACCCTGGTGAAATTTGAGGTAATCCATCCCAACTCCTCTCAAAGCTGGGATTTTTATGAATCAGAGACGGGAGAGGGAGAGAGACCTTGGAAAAAGCTGGGATTTTTATGAATTTAAGCTTGAAAATTTTGCCTTTCTGCATCCATTTGATCCCTTCATTCCAGCTTCAAAATTCATCATGTTGAGTTTTCTTTCAACATGATGTCAAAACCCTTGTGAAACTTAAGACAAAACATCCAAAACCTTCCCAAAGCTTGGATTTTTATGAATCAAGGTGGCAGAGAGCCGTCCATCTCCAATGGAATTCCAGCCTCCACCCAGGAACGTAGTCTTCTGCTGTGTTTCTAAAGGCAACCGAATCCTTCACAAATTCAGTGGTGGCGACCGCGAGCTCGAGGCTTTGGCCGAGCGCTGCCATGAAAAAGCCCCAACCCTTCATTCCTGGTATTCCTACACTGTCAACTCAAGGACCTTCAGCTTTCTAATAGAAGACAATTACACCTACTTCGCCATTATCGATCCGAGCACTGGCAATTCAGAGACCCGCTGGTTCCTTGAGCAGCTCCGAGACAGCTTCAGGACCTCCAAGAATGGATTCCAGGATGAATTGGTCCCCTTCATTGGCCGCTTGATTTCTTCATCGAAGAGCATGTCCCGGAGTCAGACCTCTGACAATGCATCGACTGATGGATCAACAAATTCTGCAAGGAGGCTTCTTTTTTGGAAGGCGAGTGAGAAATATGATAGGGAGAAGTTGCAGGAGAGAGCAGTTGAGCCTGAAGATGGCGGCGAAGAACATTCCGATAGGGGGATAAAGATTGAATTGGCTCATGAACCGGTGGGCAGTGTTGTTTCTTTGAGGAAGAGCTGGAGCTCGAGGAGTCAAGGGCCTCAGCATGCACAAAAATTATGGTGGTGCCAAGTGAAGGTAGTGCTTGCCATTGATGTGATCCTCTGCTTGGTGCTGTTTGGGGTTTGGTTGGGGGTCTGTAGGGGTTTCCAGTGTCTTTCTTGACGGAGGGAGGGATTGGATTGGATTCTGAGCTGACAATGTTCTTGGCTTCCACCAGAATTTTGTATGAATATGGCAGCCTGCAGTTTTGAAAGATGGAGGATATGGAAGATAATTCATTTTGTGAGAGATGAGGTTTGGGGATGCTTGCTGTATACATAGCCTTTATACCTTTCTATATAATTGAATTGTTACATGCATTAGATTTGCAGAGTATATATTTATGGCTTAATTTCTTTTTTATTTATTTTTTGTTGTGGATTTTTCTAATGATGGCTTTCTTTCTGCCATGATATAGTGTTCTTTGATTGCCTGAACACCACTGTCGATGAGTTCATGCATTGATATTATCGTGATCATCATCTAGATGGTAAATTAGCAAGCTATTGGAGTTCATACCATCCTCTCTCTAGCCTTTGAAATTTTGCCTGTTTAGTTGCCCATCCTCCTTCCCCCATCAAAAGAAAAGGAAAGAAAAAATCAGCTCCTTCATCAAACCATTGCTATTACTGCCGATCTTGAGCTCAGCTGCCTATAGTTATATTTTCCGTTTCAAGTTCTACAATAAGAAATTGATTACAGCATCACAGCCACGCTCTTCTAGTTTAAGACTTCCTCTGTTGTTTGTCAGCAGCTCAGCACTTCTTCAGAATCCAAAGCTATCAAATTTCAGTAACCACTCTTGGAGTTTGATCTTCCTGAGTGGTCTTGAGTTGCCCTATTATTGCCATTAGATTTTGTCGCAGGTCTTTGACATTGCATTGGACCTTAACAATTTTTTGTTTCCTGAAATGTTTCTCCACTTATCACCATGGCCGTATCATGTTGTGTTGTCCTCCCTTCTGCTTAAAGTTCGCTTCTACTTGAAGTCCTCCCTTCTATTTTTCAGCTTCCTAAGTGTTTATGTATTGCTGTTAATATTCAGAGATCTTTAGCTGTATCATAAGCACAATTATAGTTTCTCTGAATCACCTTTCTTGCATGATTAAAATTTCAATCACGAGGAATTTGCTTAGGGTGTTTGGGGTTTTTGTGGCACTGAAACTAATCAGAATTCTTAGCCTGGTAGGATTTAATATACATCAAAGCCAGCAGATTTGATAGATGCAGAAATCAAAGATTCAAATGTTGTAAGAGCTGTGAAAGCTGAAATTAACGAGCGTTTGGCATACATATAATTTATACCTTATCATAAGTATTTGTTATATGTACAAAGTCTATGTTTGTGCCTTTCTTTTTCTTTCAAGTTGTCAAAGTGGAATTCTCTTGTGATAGCTTTCTTCCTATGACTATTTAGGTTTTTTAGTCTTCTATCTTTTTTCTTTTTTTTTTTTAATTTACACTACTTACACCACTGCTGAAGAGTTTACACAATGCAATAAAAATTGTAAGAAAATTCTCAATCTATTTTGGAGTTTGCATAGTGCAATAAAAACACTTCACATAATTGCAATCATTAATTTTATGATTTTTTTGGCAAAAACAACATAGCAGTTGGAGGATCATTACTCGTTGCAATTTGAGTTCAAAACTAGTATTC
Source organism: Cocos nucifera (assembly GCA_006176705.1). Lineage (NCBI taxonomy): Eukaryota > Viridiplantae > Streptophyta > Magnoliopsida > Arecales > Arecaceae > Cocos > Cocos nucifera. The sequence goes on from QRFJ01000132.1 coordinate 179,488, forward strand.
ATCTTTTTACCCAAACTTTTAAAACTATAAATTATGGAGGTTGAAATCATCATGACCATTCGAGACCTCTTCAACACCCAAGATGCATTGGACAAGTGGATTAACACTCTTGAATATAAAGTTGATATATTCGAAACATCCATGGACCAATTTTGAGAAGAGATGATAAACAGTTTTTCTAATTATAAGTTGCTTTAGGTAAACGCCACTTTAAGGGTAACTCTCCAGTTTTCCTGAATATTGGTAGCATAAGTAACAGGCATAAGCCCATAGGGACTTTAGATGCTAACCTAAGGTTGCTACCTACTAGTGCCATTCCTCCATTGCACCATGTTAGGACTTCTATTGTTAGGGGGGTAAAGCACCACACATTGGAAGGAGATTTGTCCCTGTTGCAAATCCCTCCCAAGTTACTTATCATAAAGAACTCCCACCTGAGTTAGGACACCTAGAAGAGAAGGATCCTTATCTAGAGGATGACCTAGAAGCTTACCCTAGGCCTCGAAATTGCCATGCTAGGCACCATGATGAAAATCATGAGAGACTGCAAAGACACTCCCCTCCTCGATACCACCATACCTAGCAAAGATATTATCCTAATAATTTAGAGGATATCACTAAGACGATAAAGGTTGAGGCCCCTAGTTTTAATGCATGGTAAATTAGATCCCAATAATTTCTTAGACTGGTTAGTAGACATACAGAATTTTTGTGAGTGGTATGACATGACCGATAGTCAGCAAGCTTGTTTTGTCAAAATGAAGCTCGTTGGCTCTACCAAGCGATATTGGCATGGAGTGCAAATGAACCTAGTGCATCTAGAATGAGATCCTATGGACTCATGGGTTGAAATGAAAGAGAGATTAAGGGATAAGTACATCCTCACGTATTATAGAGCTCAACTGATGGAACAAATGCTGATGCTTAGACAACATCTTCCAGTATGACTAAATATTTGTCTAAGTTTGAGGAGCTGCTCACCAGATGTGTATAATGAGCAACCATGAGTGTTAGTCATTCGATTTATTACTAGACTGAGGTCAGAAATTAAAAGGAAAGTTAGTCTTAATTCACCTGATTCTCTTGAGGAGGCCTATCATAAGGCCTTAGAGATTGAGAAGTTTCAAAAGATGCCCATTTAGAGGTGCACGACCTCTCAAGCCAAAGAATCATTTCAGCCTAGAATCATTAGGAGTACTTTCTCTGATCCCGTTGCTTTTAAGAAAAGTAATAATCTTGCTCAGAGAACCTCGGCATATCAGGATAGAGATGCCAGTGTTACCAACCCTCACCATAATATCTCTAACACTAAGTGCCATAAGGCTTATATCACAGTCTGGCATCCTCATCATACTCTGACTTTAGATAATGATTCTGGAAACCTACCAGCTGAGGATGACATCCAGGATTTTGAAGCTGAGAAGCATATCTCCGAGTATAATGATGATAATGAGGAAGGACAAGGCAATGACGATAAATTTTGTGGGGTCGTGAGGTGTAGTTTGTCTATCTCAATGAGCACCAATGAATGGAAGCGCACTTGTATTTTTCACACTTATATCAAATGTGCAGATGCAGTATGCAAAGTCATCATTAATGGAGGGAGTTCATGAATGTGGTTTCAAAGTCAGCTCTTGGAGAGTTGAAGTTGCAGTATTGAACCACATCCCCAGCCATTCAAAGTGGCATGGATTGATAGGACTTCATTGCCAGTTATTGAGCGATGTTTAGTTCCCCTACAGATAGATGATTATTCAAATAAAATCTAATGTGATGTCCTTTCTATATATATATCCCATGTCTTGTTAGGTCGACCCTAGTTATATGATCTAGATGTCACTCATTATGGGCAAGACAACACCTATGTATTGAGGTTTAAAGGTAAAACCATATGGCTTCAGCCTATCAAAACCTCTAAGTTGGATAAGAAGATGGCATGGAGGATTCCAATATTTGATACCTCTTCGCATGCTTTGAGTTCTTCTAGTGCACATGCTTTGAGTTCTTTCTCTTCTCAGCGAGTTGAAAAGAAATGCCTCCATCTTCTAACTTTCGGAAATTTGAGAAAGAGGGCAAAAAGTCAGGCATTGTTTTAGCTTTGGTAGCCAAAGAGATTTTACAAGAGCTATCTCAGTCACGAATTGACCTCCCCTAGAGGTCAACCAGTTGTTGCATGAATTTAAATATGTGACATTTGAGGAGCTTTCTAATGAACTACCACCTTTAAGGGACATACAACATGCCGTTGATCTGGTCCCAGGATCCTAGCTATACAATTTATCTTATTATAGAATGAATCCCAAAGAATGGACAGAGATCAATCAACAAGTTGATGGACTTTTGGAGAAAGGCTTTGTTCAGCCTAGTCTTAGTCCCTATGCTGTTTCTACTTTATTGACTCCTAAAAAGGATGGCTCTTGGCGAATATGTGTTAATAGCCGCATTATCAATAAGATCACCATCAAGTACAGGTTTGCCATCCTTAGGTTGAAAGACATGCTAGTCTTTTTGGTTGAGACTAAATGGCTCACCAAGATTGATCCATGCCAGGATGTACCAAATCTGGATTAGACCAGAAGATAAGTGGAAGACTGCCTTCAAAACTCAAGATGGGTTGTATGAGTGGTTAGCCATGCCCTTTGGATTATCTAATGCTTCTAGCACTGTCATGAGGATTATGACTCATGTTTTAAAGCCATTCATAGGCAAGTTCTTGGTGGGATATTTTGATGACATCTCAGTCTATAATAAGATCAAAGAAGAGCATTTAAGTCACATTCATCAGGTTTTTTTGACATTAAGAGCAGAAAAGATATATGTCAATCTCAAGAAATACTCTTTCATGTAGACTCAGGTTCTCTTCTTAGGATTCATTATCTCGGTGCAGGGCATTTCAACTGACCTCGAAAAATGAGAGCTATTAGATAGTGGCCCGAACCAAAGACTCTTTTTGAGGTTTGTAGTTTCATGGGTTAGCCACCTTCTATAGATGATTTATTAAGGATTTTAGTACCATTATGTCTCCTATTACTGATAGAATGAAGAAAGAAAAGTTCAAACGAACTGACGCAGCATGCACAACTTTTAGGGAGATCAAGCAAAAGATGATTACGGCACCCGTTCTGAGACTTTTTGACTTTTCTAAACTCTTTGAGCTTGCCTATGATACATCTGGAGTAGGCACTGGCGGTGTTTTGAGTCAAAAGGGACATCCAGTTGTATATTTTAGCAAAAAACTCAATGAAGCTAAGTAGAGGTATTCTACCTATAACAAAGAGTTTATGCTGTTGTGCGATCCCTAAGGCACTGGAGGTACTACTTATTTCTCCAAGAATTTTTGTTGCACTCCGACCATCATGCACTCAAGTACCTAAACTCATAGGAAAGTTTAAGTGCCAAACATGTCCAATGGATTGAGTTTCTCCAAGAGTACACATTTATTCTTAACCATCATCCAGGAGTTAAGAACAAGTCATTTGATGCACTTAGCCGAGTGGTACATCTCGTGCATACTATGAATTCCTTAGGTGGTAGGGTTTGAGAAATTGAAGAATAAGTACACCACTTGTCCTGATTTTGGGCTTATATATCAGGAGATCATGGATGGTAATCGTCGGGACCATGTAGATTTTCATATCCAAGATGGTTACTTGTTTAGAGGGTTTTAGGCTATGCATTCTTTGCACTTCATTTAGAGATTTTATTATTTGGGAGTTGGATGCTGGTGGCCTTGCTGGTCATTTTGGGCACGAAAAGACTGTAGCGATGTTAAAGGATCGATTTTATTGGTCCTCTTTAAAGAAAGATGTTGCTCGGGTTGTATCCCAGTGTCGCACTTGTCAATTACCTAAGGCTAGGAAAAGAAAAACTAGTTTGTATGCACCATTTCCTGTTCCACACACGTACACCTTGGCAAGTCCTTAGCATATACTTTATTCTCAGATTGCCTAAGACTGTTAGAGGTCATGATTCCATCTTAGTTGTTATAGATAGATTTTCTAAAATGGCCCATTTCATACCTTGTGCGAAGACAACTGACGCTTCACATGTGGCTAAGTTGTTCTTCCAAGAGATTATTCGATTGCATAACTTGCCTTCTTTCATATTGTCTAATAGGGATGTCAAGTTTGTTAGCTATTTTTGGAAGATACTTTGAAAGTTGTTGGGATAACTCTGAAGTTTTCATATGCTTTCTATCCCCAGTTGTTAGTCGTAGTCTAGGGGATTTGCTTAGATGCCTTATGGGAGAAAAATTAGAAAATTGGGACTTATTAATTGTTACCTACTATTAAGTTTGCCTATAACAACTTTGTTAATAGGTCCATTAGTAAGTCTCATTTTCAAATTGTCCATGATTTAGCCCCTTGTTAGCCCATTGACCTTATGCCCTTATCTCATGATTTTGGTCCTTCTTCATTTGCTCACCATATTCAAAACCTTCATGCTGAAATCTGGCATAAGATTGCGATGAGTAATAAGACTTATAAACTTGCTACTAATGTTCACCATAGAAATCAGAATTTTAATAAGGATGATTATGTAATGGTGTGTGTGCATCCTGAGCAATATTCTAAATATTCTTTCAAGAAATTACATGCTAGAGCCTCTGGGCCTTTTTATATCATTCGTAAATTGGGACCTAATGCTTATTTGCTTGATTTATCTTTTGATATGATTATTAGTCATGTTCACTATGGAGGATCTATTTTCTTATCAAGATACTTTCAAGCCTCCCAAAGTATTTATAGCTATTCCTACAGGTGGATGTCGAACTTCGTCTGCGCCTATTCCTAAGCTTCCACCAGTTCATTATCAATCTGAGAGCAAATTAAGAGTGTCATTGAGGATGAGATTGTTGGGTTCGACGCATGGAGGATTCCAGTGCTACCTAGTACACTAGAAGGGATGTCCTATCTCTGATGCTACTTGAGTTACTAAGGAGGAGTTTCGTCATCTCGATCCTGATCTTTTGGAGTCATACTAGTATCATAACTCGTGGGAGTCGAGTTCTCTTTAGCCAAGGAGAAATGATGAAAATCCTAAGCCACTCTTACGTATTTATACTAAAAGTGATCACAAATCCAGATTTGATTAGGATTTTCATAAATTACTAATTTGATTTGAAATCTTTATTTGATTAGAATTTATTTAGTTTATTGATTTGATTTAATTTGATTTTCTTTATTTACAGTATTCTATATTTATTCTAGGTATTTTCTTATTTTGTTAAGATGTGTTGCTTAATTTTACTACTTTCTAACTGTGAGATTGTAAGCCTATAAATACAGGCTTGTAAGACATCATTGGCACATTTGATTGATCGAGAATTGAAATAATTTACATAATTTTCTATCTATCTTCTCTGATTGTTCATCATCCTAAATTTCTTCTCTTATCTTTATTTGGCCATCGGTCTTCTTCCTCTTCTTCTTCTATTTTGATTCGGCATCATTTTTCTACTTCAAATCAACTCTTCTTCCTAATGAAAATTTGGTCTCTCTATTTTCTCTGTAAAAAATTCTGCTCTATTATTTTCTAGCATACCAAATATATTTAAAATTCTCTACCATCAAATTTCACCATCTACTTATCAAAGTTCAATCTTCTTGAATTATATTGTGTTTCCTTGCTAAAGCAATCAACTAGCTCAGTTACTGGAGAGGTCTTTGATATTACGATTAGGATAAACAAACATTATTTTCTTAAACTTTTATTCCACATTCAAAATCATAGTTTGTTGGGTTATGGATCCAAGTCCACCCATAATGGATGACCCAGTCCATCATTTATTATAAATAAATTAAAATAAAAAGAAGTGGGACTATAGAGAGAAATATAAAGAAATAGAAAAAATCTCTCTCTCTTACTCTCTCAATCACTCAACTCTCTGCAAAATTTAAGAAACGATTTAGGCTATGGAATTGGTCAATTTCCATTAGTGATTTCGCTCGTGAACCAGTAATCACAAGCCGGGTTTGGATTCTCTGCACTATAAGAGGTAAGTAGCCACATTCTTTCATTGGTATCAAAGTAATAAGGCTTATTTTTCTGATTTAAACATGATTATGATGGTAATTTGGAATTGATTGATGATTGGAGGCATGAAAACCTACTTTTTTGAAATTTTTTGTGCTTGTTGAAGTGCCTAATTTAAGATTATTTTACTCTATTCATATGCTTTCCAATGCACAATTTTGTGTTTCAATCTTGTAGTTGGCATGATTAACTTTAATTTGACACCTTATTTGCATTACTTGGATGCATGTTGAGTAAAATATGGCCTCTTAAATTTAGATATTTAATTCTAAAAAACTAAAATCTGCATTTTTTTTTAGTTATCAAGTAGCCTATTTTGGGTCTAATTTTCTGTGCAAAAATGTTGGCTTATGTGATGAATTTTATACCATTTTAAAGATGGCATGTCAAGCTTCAATTTGATATATCATATGCTTGATTTTGTTAAGGATTGAGAGAGTTATCACTCTCCAACATTGACCCATTAAATCTGCCATTTCTGGAAAAAATGTTCTCCAGTTTTAAGTTGCTATCTTTGAGGCTTAAACTTATTATGATAATGCATGTTTTGGCTATGAAACTTATGTTTTTATAAAGTAGACATGTAAAGCTTCAAAATGAAATAAGATTTATGCAATTTGGACTAGAAACCAATGAGATATAAGGGTTCAAAGTAGGCCACTTGATAATCAAATTCTGAATTTTTTCTTCCTTTAGGGAAGAACATGAATAATAGGCTTAGTATACCACATAGACGGACTTGGGACCTTAGAATACCCCAATTTTAGAAAAAAATTGGTAATGCTAAAGGACATTGGTTAGATGGCGTGTTTGCACACGTAAAGTCAAATCCAACGATGGTTTTTGACACTACTGCCACCATTGGGATTCAAAAAATATTTTTCTTAAAATAAATTTTAAATTTTTTTTCTAAAATTTTAGAAAATATTTTTACTATGTTCTATGCTACTTTGAATTGATTAAAATAAATTTTTAATCATTGTTTGTATATTTTGCATATAATTGTCCCAATATTTGTTACAAAAAAATTATGACCTTATTGAGGACACCTATAGTAGTTAGAACTTAAGCATAAAGATAAAGGTTTAAGATCAATCTTGCATCTCTGATGGATGTTGTCGTGAATCCTAACATCTATGAGGATGATATGGATCGACTTCTGAACCATATCATCTACCTGCATCATAGGATTCAGGATGTCATATGGATAAGTGGCTTGAAAACTGACTTAAGAGTATATCTGATAATATATAAATCTGCGTAGCCCATATCTGCAAGGGCTACTCATCCATATTTGAAAAACCGAACCAGGATTTAAGCACTATCGAGTTGTGATTCAGAAATTCATAACTGGATATGTGAGGAGGAGAGCTAGACGATCTGTTTGTCTATCTATTGAGATGATGCTTCATGGTGGGAGGCGTGTCTACTTAAAAACTTCGTGGCTATCGAACTTGCACTATACACTTCCTATGGACCTATATGATGGGCTCGTAGACTCGATCCCCATTAGAAGGGTGTTTCCTTAAACTTGATCATTTTTTCAAAAAACTTATATATCTTGTAAATATTTGTTTTGTATGATAGGCTCCTAGACTTGATCCCTATTAGAAGGGTGTTTCCTTAGACTTCGTCATTTTTCCAAAGAACTTATGTGTCTTGTAAATATTTGTTTTAATTCATATAGTTGGATAATTTATTGGTTTATTATTTCTTTTATGCTTTCCTTGCTTTGCTTGTTTTAGTGAACTGATTTATATATATATATATATAATTAATTAATTAATGTTATGTTATGTTAATTTGCTTCCATTGCATCAATATGTTTAACCATGTTCAATTTAAGTATTTATTACTTAAGTGGGAGTCTTTGTATAAGAAAATAAATTAATGTAATGAAACATATAAACATGGATGATGATTGTGAAACTTAGTGATCTTTCGATTACATATTACATGATTAATTATGAAAATTTATTGGATTATGTAAAGATATTGGTGTGCTATGCTAGACATTAATTAGTGCATATATGTCTCTCCATATAGAACCATTTATGAAAATGGCTACTGCCATGAAGAATATAGTTACTAAATTGAATAGTGCAATAAAACTTAGTGGTGAAAACTGTGAAATTTGGCATATAAAAATTCAATATATCCAGAAAGAGCAAGAGGCTCTTGATGTTTTGTACTATATCCTGGATGAACCTGAAGAAGGGAATATGGCCCAACATAAAAGGAATCGAGAGGCTTATAAGGCCTAGAGGAAAAAGAATTTCAAAGCTCGCATTACCTTATTTAGCAGTATGGAGGGTGATGTTATGCATAAATTCCGATCGAAAGTTTAATACTGTTAAGGAGATTTGGGATTCTTTGAAAGTAAAGTTTGGTGGGACCTTTTTTACCAAACTTAGACAACTCAGTATTCGATTTGATACCTATAAAAAGCATCCAAATCATAACATGAGGCAATATCTAAGGAAGATGTCCAATATGATTAGTGAGTTTAAGAATGTAGGCTACATGCTTACCGATGAACAATAGATTTAGGCTGTTATTCGGTCCTTGCCCCATAACTGGGAGCACATGAAGGTGCACCTTACCTACAATGAGAGTATAAAGACTCTTACTGATGCTGCACGTCATTTGGAGCTTGAGAAAGATCGTATTGAGGCATCAAGGTTTAATACCGATGTGTATATGACTGGCTCGAACTCACAAGAAACTTCTAGACATAAGCGCAAGTCATATGATGGGTATAGTTATAAGGGCAAGAAATCGAAGAAGCAAAAAGGTGATCCTGAAAAATATCAAAGAAAGGAAAAAGGTCCTATGGTTCATCCCAAGAAGAAGAATAAGGCTAAGATTAAATGCTACAACTGCAACAAGAAAGACCATTAGGCTCGTGAGTGCAACGAACCAAAGAAGATATCAACCTTAAATGAGTTTATATATGTTTCATATTCTCATATAATTGTCAGTATGGAAAATTTAGAAGCATATAGAAATGCTTTAATTTCATATATAACTGCAAGTATATCATTAGTTGCTAGTTTTGCTTATTTAACTGAATCTCGTCTTTTGTGGACTATAGACTCAAGGGCCACCGACCATATAGCAAAAGACTACAATGTATTCATGGACTTTCGTTAGATTCAACGTGGAACAAAATGTCTTTATGTGGAAAACAATACTCATGTTGAAGTCAAGGGCATTGGCATATGCAAATTGTGTATGTAAGATGGACATTCTGTACTCCTGCATGATGTCCTTTTTGCTACTGATATCTGGCAAAATATTGTTTTAGTTATTGTTCTTCTTGAGTCTAGATTTACTTTAAATTTCTATGGCACTATTTTAAATATGTATTTGGATACATGTTATTATGGTTATGGTTATCTGTTGGATAATTTTATTGTTTTGGATGTTAACTACATTCTGCATAGTGATATATGTAGTGTTTGTTCTTGCTTTATTACATCTTCTAATAATATTGATGTGGATGTATGGCATGCTAGATTAGGCCATATAGGACAACACCGAATGGATAGATTAGCTAAAGAGGGATTATTAGACCCAATTGAAAAAATTAATCTACCAATTTGTGAAAATTATCTAGCAGGAAAAATGGCAAGAATGCCATTTAATAAAGCAACTAGAGCTAATACTCCATTGCAATTTATACATTCCGATATTTGTGGCCCAATGAACATTAGGGCTCGACATGGAGGTGTTTATTTTATTACATTCACAGATGATTACACATGTTTCGATTATGACTATTTGATCTCCCATAAGTTTGAAGCTTTAGGATGCTTTAAAAAATATATGACCCTAGTGAAAAATTAATTAGACAAGAAAATTAAAGTATTAAGGACCGATCGTGGACATGAGTATTTGTCTCACAAATTTGAAAAATTATGTAATGACAAAAGAATAGACAGACAGTTAATAATATCAAGCATTTTACAATAAAATCGAGTTGCTGAAAGAAAAAATAGGACTCTTTTGGAAATGGTTAGATCCATGATGGCTCAGGATAAATTATCCATCATTTTTTGGGGTGATGCCTTATTAACTGCTGCATATATACTCAATCGAGTATCCTCCAAATCGGTTGCATCGATCTTTTATGAATTATGGATTAGAAAAAAATTAGATTTTAATTATCTCAAACCTTGAGGTTGTGCTGTCTATGTTCATAAGCCAGCTCATCAATATAGCAAATTAGATCCAAGAGATAAAAAGAGTATATTTATAAGATACTCTGAACATTCAAAATGTACATGTTCATTGGTGAACAAGCGAGTGGGAGTGCAACCGAATTCGAATCTCGGGATGCCACTTTTTTTGAAATGAATTTTTAAGTAAAGGTGAGATAAATTTGGGTCTATCTCTTTACGAGATTGAGCACCAAGATGATTTAATTATTACAAATCGCTTAATACACATACCTGACAATCAGCCAACAATATCTCATGTAAGTGGGAGCAAGACTAAAGATGATGAAATTGGTTCATTAAAATCATAAATCAGGCATAGTAGTCATGGAAACATTCTCCGATAATATTTTGAGATTGAAGGTGAAGCCTTCATAGTTACGTCAGAAGATAAAGACGAGCCTAAAATAGTTCATGAAGCTCTTTTTTGTCCTGCGCAAGATAAATGGTTGAAAGCAATGGAAAAAGAAATGGAGTCAATAAGATCAAACAATGTTTGAAAATTGGTTAATCTTCCTAAGGGATGTAAAGCGGTTAGAAACAAGTGGGTTCTCAAAATCAAACGTAAGGTGGATAGAACAATTGAAAGATATAAGGCCCGTCTTATAGAAAAAGGGTATACTCAACAAGAGAAAATTAACTATGAAAAGACTTTCTCTCCCGTTGTGTGATTTACCTCTATATGCCTAATTCTAACCATAGTGGCAAGTTTAGACTTGGAGTTATATCAAATAAATGTAACCACTGCTTTTCTCAATAAAAAACTGGAAGAAGAAGAACAACTGGTAGGTTTCATAAGTGGAGGTTGAGAACACAAAGTGTGTAGACTTTTAAGATTAATTTATAGTCTTAAGCAATCTTTCAGGTAATGATATATTAAATTTCAACTAGTGGTAATCTCATATGATTTTATCATGATCCATGTAGACTATTGCATGTATATCAAGAGATCCAAAGATAAATTTATGATTCTCTTACTTTATATGGATGACATACTATTAACTGAAAATGATAAGGAGTATATCATAACCATAAAAGAACGGTTATCCTTCAATTTTGAGATGAAGGATATGTGTGAAGCAACTTACATTCTAGGAGTTAAGATTTTTAGAGATTATTCTAAGAGATTGGTAGTTCTTTCACAAGAGCAATATATTAAGAAAATTCTTGAACAATTTTATATACAAGATTATGAGCCTATTGATACTCTTATTGCAAAAGGCGAGGGTCTAAGCCTAAAAACGTGTCATAAGACTCCACAAGAAAAGGAATAAATGGCAAAGATTTCTTACTCCAATGTTGTAGGAAGCCTAATATGTGCAATGATATGTATAAAGCCAAATATCTATTTTGCCGTTGGCATGGTAAGCAGATATCAATCAAACATAGAAAAATCTCATTAAAAGGCAATGAAGAGGATATTAAGATATCTCAAGGGCACTATGAACTATTCACTATGTTACCAAAGATATGATCGGCGCCTTGTGAGCTATATAGATGTAGATTGGAGAGGTGATCTGGACGAAAGAAAGCCCATCTCTAGTTATATTTTCTTGCTGAACAATGGAGCAATCTCATGGAGTAGCAAAAAATAGACATGTATAGCTTTATCCATAATGGAAGCAGGATTTCTGGTATTTTTCGCAGCTGTGCAAAAAGCGGTTTGACTTAAGAGATTCCTGACTCACTTGGGATTCAATGAAAATACATCAAACTTTGTATTAGTGAATTACGGTAGTCAAGCAACAATCGCATTCACCAAGGATCCTAAAAATCATGCAAAGACCAAACACATTAACACCAAGTACGACTTCATGAGAGACATAGTTGCACGTAAAGGAGCTAATATGCAATATATCTCCATGCACAAGATGGTTGCAAATCTATTTGCAAAACCCATATCTAAAGATGTGTATAATGGCCATGTTAGGTTTTTAAGATTGCATAGTTACTAATGTAATTCCACAAACTTGCTTAATAACAATCTATAATGTTTTTTTTTCAATTTTATATGTAATGGATGATGTTCTTTTACCAAATTAATGTTAATTTGATAATTTTGTCATATGAAGCATGCACATAAGTTTAATATTTTTTTTATGTTTTATACATATATTGAAATTGTATATCAAACAAGAGATTGGCCTTCTCACATAAACAATCATCTTTATAATTTTAGTATTATTATAGAGATAAGTTTAGTTTTGAGTATTCTTTATGAATCTAAAGAGCTCAAACTCAAAATAAAGTCACCTTAATGATGAGTCAAGATGAGATCACTAAGATAATATAAATTTTTGTGACCGAGGTGAATAAATCCATAATTCACCTTACCTGTCTTTATATGTCAGGTGGAAGTCCTGTTGAAATATTCCTAAAAAAAAAGTAGAGTTGAGGATTCAAATTAGATATTGAGTATATCTGAACTATCATCTGTACGGTATTACTTTTATAATATGAACATACGCTCCATGAAAAAAGGAGAATAATACCGTAACGTGTGTTTCATACTACACGTGCATTATTCAACCGATAATAGAAGACTAGATCTCTGCTTTTTAGTTGTGTGAGGCCCTTGAGATTACAAGGAATCTCAAATTGGTACTTTTGATTCTTAATTATATCTTGAAGTTCTAATTCAATGTTAGTTATCTTGGATTGTTGCCAATAATCATGAATGATTCGATCTAATATGACATATCTAGAGAACAGTTGGATTAGAAATAGAAAGACTCTAGAAAAAAAGAAAATCATTTTGGTGTCACATTTAATTGTATTCACCAGTCGACCAATTAAGCTTGGTGCATAATTGTGAATACAAAACTATTATTATAAAAGAGATCAAAAGAGTTTGAAATATGACTAAATGAATCTAGGATACTACATACTTGCTCTACTTAATGTTTGAGCTGCTGTATATACCTAACAGTTGTATAGCAACGAGCTCTCAAAACGATAAAGTATGCTGGTCGCATTGCCTATTTTCTTATATGAACTTATGCAGAGAAAAAAGATTACGTTATCTTAGAATGATTATGAGATTAAAGAACCTATTATGTGCGAGTGGGAGATGTTGGGTTATGGATCCGGGTCCGTCCATAATAAATGGCCCGATCCATCATTTATTATAAATAAATTAAAATAAAAAGAAGTAGGACTGTAAAGAATAACTACCACTAGCAGTTATTCTCACGTACGGTTTTACAAAAGAGAAATAACCTCCTTACTAAGAGAGAAATATAAAAAAATAGAAAAAAACTCTCTCTCTCTTACTCTCTCAATCACTCAACTCTTTGCAAAATTTAAAGAAGGATTTAGGCTATAGAATTGGTCGATTTTTGTTAATAATTTCGCTCGTGAACCGGTAATCACAAGCCGGGTTCGGATTCTCTGCGCTACAAGAGGTAGGTAGCCGTATTCTTTCACAGTTCCATCACCTTGCACTATCCTTCTCCTGAAATACCTTGCCATCCTTCTCATGAAATGAGATTGATACTATTTTACATGTAGCTGTTAAAGCTTAGCTTCCCCGAACTGTTTTTGCCTGTCAAAACTTCAGCTGTCTTGAACTGCAATGAGAACATGGTTGTAATTTGAATCAATTTCTTTTCTCAAATTTAAAGTTTGGATTCAACCATGAGAACATGCTCATTTGTGTGCAATGGATGGCTTGGACTGCTAGATTATGTATAGTTACCACCGCATCAAAAGACAACCTTCTCTGCAAGTTCTTTTTGAGTGGCCATCACCATGTGAAACTGTTTGATGACCAAGAGATGTTTTCTGCATTCATAATAATCTGCCAACCTTGCTGTGGAGTGGAGCTTAGTTGTAATGCTTTTGTTTGATCATGCTTGTGTGTGATAATCATCTACTGCCATAAGATGCTCTTCAGGTGGAACCAATGCATGCATAAGAGTATCAATGCACACAGAAAACATGTCAATTAATGCAAGTAAACACAAACCAATGCTTCTTCTCTTTCTATTATGTGTATAGACGGTAGGAATGCAAAGCAAAGAATATAGAAGAAATTCCAAAAACAAGAGATCAAGATTTTTATGCAGAAAACCAAGAGAAAAATCACAGGTTGAGTCCAGATCAACCTTCCACTATCTTCAAATAATGGGACTAAAAAGTTCTTCTAAGCCAAGCCAAAGATAACAACATTTACAGAACACCTCTCTTAGATCACAACCTTCTCTAATTTACATTAAGAAACAACAATTGTTGACGTATACAAGAGATTACATCAAAGAAAGTGATTCTCAACATACAAGAAACTGTAATAGATTTACGGACATGGTGTTCTCAAAACCATCCAAGATCCATGAGCACAGATTTGAGGATGAGTCTTCACAAATCATGCGCACACCTCTTTCTTGCCTTCTTCAAACAAACCATTTCTCAAAGAAATAAGGCATCAAAGATTTTCTTCACCAAGGTCTACCTAAAGGAAGAGGCTCTCTCCTAAGAAACTAGAAAATTCTCTCCTAAATCTCATCCAACCTTAACTCTCTTTCTTTCTTCTTCTTTTTTTTTTTTTATTTCTATAAAAAAAGATGTAATGGTATCTAGAATAGACTTGTAGCCAGCCCAAGATTAAAGAGGCATATGGCTGTTCTCTTTCCAAGGAGGGATAATGCAATATGTGGTTCATAAAATCTTTTGATAAAAAAGGTCGAGCCACAAGAATGGTGATGCTGCCGCCACAATTTATGATATCCACTCTCGTATCTTGTAGAAATGGTAACACCATGCAGCCTAGCTAGAAAGTGCAATGAGGCAGCTGGCCTTGGGCGGCTAGGGCATCAGACCATCTTGCTTGTCGACCTCGTCCAGCTAAGTACAATCAACTTGAACCTATTTGGATGGGTCAAATTTGAGGCCGTTTGCTACTCTTATTTTTTTTGTGGTCACCTTTTTCACAGGAAGATGTTTTCTGTCCTCTTTTCCCTCAAAAAATGTTGCGGTCATCTTTTCTTCTTCTTGGTCTTGGCCAAGACATTGGCTGCCATTATTAGCATAGCAGAAGCCCAACCTCTTTTGTGTCATGTCTGGTATATGGTTGCAGCTCTGAATCAAATTTAATGTCGTCATTTTTCAGGAAGGAAATTGCTTGTTAGATTGCATTCACTGTAAGATGCGGCACAAAAAGTATTGATGATGCCTTTTTATCCAGAGCAATGCTACATGGCTTCCATGAAGTGCATGTAGAAAATTCTCATGCCAGGTGGCATGAGGGGATTGGTACAGCTCATGAATTTGTCGCCAAAAACCGCAGCTTGATTGATTGTGGAGTTACCAAGTCAGCAGTTATGAATCTGATGAACTTTTCATGTCCAATTTACGGGCGCCCGACATAAACCCTACCAAAGATAAAGAACCACATTCTACAATAGGACTCCAAATTCCACACAAAATTATTGTTTCTTTAAACACATGACGGAGACAAAGATACAACAAATGGCAGCAAAGACCAAACAGAAAAATTAACACCAGATTCAAAAAGTATCCCATGGGCAAACAGAGATCAATGAGGTTCTGATGGATGTGAGCCACAAACAGGTGATATCTAAACACCAAGTGGATTGTTTCCCGTCGATTTGAGACATTTGTGACTCTACATGATATCGGCCAGCTCATGCACAGGATATGTGGTAGAAATCATGGCTACCACCCTTGAATTTATTCCTCTCAACGACAAGCCACCCAACTTTTTTGGTCCACATGATTTTTTTTTTTCTTATGGCATTCCAGCATAGGATTCATGACTAGATACTGCTGCATCATTAGAAACAATTCCACATGCCAATTTGTTTGCGTCGTTCTGCCTCTAGATATTATACTTTCTTCTTGGACAAGGTTCCTATGACCAATAATTGGAGTATGCTGCATCAGGTTCATAATGTGATAGATATCAGGGGGAGTGGGACAAAGTATTGACCCAAGGAAGGTGCTTTAGACACCACGTAAAAGGCCCCAGAAAGGATACCACAATCACAATTGTTCCTTAAATGATTTAGTTACACGCTGTTCGATGATAACATGTTGGCAAAGCCTGGAAGCAAGACGTTCCTACCCTGCGTCGAAAAGATGACAGTTTGCTATTCCATCACTAGATACGTCACGATTCAGCTTGCAATTCTGAATGGGACGCGGAAGAACCACCTCAAATCATGCAGATGTGAATCACGAGGCACCAACCGAATTCACTGCAGATCATTGAATCTGATCATGGGACCACGGCCGCCATTCCAGGAACTCTATCTGCTTCACAAGTTTCCTATAATCCTACTGGATGATCGATCATCCGCATCACAAGGAAAGATTTTGTATAACATCAGCCAAGGCAACCAACCTGAATAATTCAGTATCATCGGTGGAAAGCCTTTGCTTATGTGTTTTTTTTTTTTTTTTTTTGATGGCATCATTTGTTTTAAATGGATATGGATAAAATTCAGATGCTAATACAATTATGAATATAAGTTGATAAATTAAATTTTAGAACTAGATATTATTAAATATATGATAAATCAGATTAATAATATATTTATATTATTATTATATTTTTTTAAAAAAATCAATAAATATTATATAGAATTATATAAAGTTATAGAGATATTTACATACGATTTGGATGGTCATCGGATACAAAAATGAATCAAGATGAATATCATCGGATGACTACAATTTTTCAGAGTTATTACTTGTTTTTAGGGGCAAAATTTCATGTAGTACGTGGATTTGCAGGCACCCAGGATCCGTCCAGAAAATGGCAATTGCATTTTAGACACCAAATTCATGGATGACCGGAGAATGATCGCAAACGAGAACGCGTTGAAAGAAAACGTTAAAATCCTGTGAAAGAAACGCAACCATGTACGTTGTTAGAATCGGATAAAAGTACACAACATGCACATAAAAACAGGCTTAAGTAGGATAACGTTCTTCACCTGACATGACTCTCGCAAGATTACAATTTAAATTCATCAGAAGCACACATCCTAACCCTTCGATGCAAGGTCAAGACGTCTTAATAATCCAGTCGACCACCATCGTGCACTATAAGCAAGATCAAGCTCGTGAAATCCAACCCCAGAGCAGCTAAACACACTAAAAATGCTGTCAATCCTTTGCATCCCAAAGCCCAGTTAATTATGAACCTTCACCATCAGCCATTTTTTCATAAAAAGGACGGCTCTTGAACTTGATCGCACCTACCATGCACAAAGATAATCGTACAAAACAACCACCTGGGAATTTTACTTAAGAAGGCAACACCAGAATCCATCCAAAAGTACCATACAGCTTCCACACAATTCCCCTTGTGGGCAGGGGTAACACAGCCTCTGCCAAACACTAGATACTAACAGGCTGGCATGCAGAAGGGAAAGTGAGAAAACAAACAGAAGAAAACACAGAAAGATGCTGCATTTTTGTACATAATTTCTTTTCCATCAAACGACAAATCATATGATGTAACGAAGGAGAAATGGGTAAAAACAAACTTGCCACCCAAAATAAAGCAACATAACACATTCAGCAGTGCTTTAGCGTGTATAGGTATAGACATATAACCTATATAGTATATACTCCTGGTTAAAAAGAAAAGGAAAGACGAGAGTGGGAACTCTATCACCCCCTCTATTCCAATGTAATACTTTCTCAATACAGATAAGAGCCCATCTGTTCACCACCAGCCGGCCGGCCTCCGCGTGCCCCGCTGCGACTGGACTAACAAATAGATGACATTGCCAAAACAGTATGGATGTGATCCAACGCATTGCCCCTATCCATTCTCTTACTAGCTGCCATTCCAGACACGACACATGGCACAAAGGGCAACACCAGCTGTGGCACAAAACAAATCAGGGCCCGTAGTGGGCCACAAGCTAATGGCTGAGCTCCAAGTAAAGAAACAAACAAAAGCTTTGCGGGCAATACCATACTCATAAAATGGTCAGCACTCCTCAGCAGCATCCTGCTCTTCAGGTCCGTTCCATGTAGAATCAGCATCTGATGAAGATTTCTTCAACCCAGGCTTGATGGCCTCGCCGACGACCGGTAATTTCACCTTGGGTGACAGCCTCTTCGCCTCCTCGCATGTGTAAATATAAATTTTCCTCACCATGCTGCAAAATTCACTGCAAATTGTATGTAGATACTCAGGATTAGTGCAACTCTGAATTACGAAAAACACCTATTTCCTGATGAAGAAAAAACTACCATTTTAAATTGGGATTTAAACAAACGATGGATCAAGCCATGATATGAAATGCCATAGATGAGGGCTACAGAGCATTACCGCCAAGGATCGTCACCAACCAGCATCACGTCATCTTCATCATCAGTGTAGACAACCTGCCATTTTTTGACTGCACCAGTGAGCTCTCCCTTGATGGTGAACATCTCCTCCAGCTTTTGGAGAAGCTCATCATATCCATCCACTCTTGTCAAATCCACTGCCCGCCCAACTGCCATACCTTGCATGTGAACCTGTTTTGGAAACAGGAGATTTAGCAACACATTTCAGCTTCTTCAGAAGCTTATAATATCCACCCGCCACTCTTGTCTATCTAGATTACCAAGCATCCTACTGACAGAGGCAGCCAGCAAATGGATAAACAAAAGAGGCTGTCGTCACCTTGGTGCAGCTCCTCAGTTGCCGACTTTGCATCTCTTGGGGTGATCTGAGGCACGACTTCTCTGGCTCACTGCTGACTGCAGGGGCATCAGACCTGTTAATGTTGGATGGCTGAGATTGCCAATCAGAATCCTCCTCCAAAGATTTTACTGGTTGAACCTCACCAACAGCAGTAGAAACATTCGCTGCATGTGAAGTTTCCTCTACAGCATGACTTTCTATTAACTGGATCCCAAATAATCTGTATCCAGTGCCAGTATCCTGCTTCTTTTCACATGGTTCCCTGTTGATGCATGCTGAGAAAGGCTTGTTTTGTGCATCGGTTCTGACTGGCCAGTATGCAGGCCTGTTCATAACTGCCGACGGCCCGGTGTTCGCATTTAATCCAATGGAGGCAGGCTTTGATGTTAATGAGAACAACGAGGTGGGGCTCGATGATGGATAAAGTTCTCGACCTCGCTGTAACCCTGAAAATGAAAAAGTTTGGGTAGACTCAACCGGGGATTTCCACAACCCTACAAGGAGAAACAGATGAGTATATCAGAGCAACTAAGATGGTTCAAGAAACTAGAAGAAATGCCAAACTAGCAAAATGAATAGATAACATCTTATAAACAGACTTTCTTCCTACAATTAGATAATTAAGATTCTGTCTCAAACTAGTGATTAATACCCCTAGACCATTTTATAGTGATGCCAGTTTTTGTTATTCATTTCGTTAGTTAAGAAACAAACATCAAGACTAACTGACGTTATATGTCACATATATTTCATTCAACAAGAACATAGCCAAGGGTATAAGAAAATGAATTTCTGCTTGATGCAAAGGTGAATGTTTTCAGCAGGCAATTTCATTATGCCAAATTATTTGAACAGCCCCCCCACCGAATCTAAGACCAAGCCTCTTTTTTTTTTTTGGTGTGTGTGTGTGGGTGTAACAAAGCCAAACATAACTTTTGTTGCATACAAAAATAGCTAAAAATTCCTTAATGTATTTATGCAGCACAGATTGCTGCTTAAATGTGGCTGTTCAATATAACTACAGAAATAAAACTACAGAACAGCATTCCAAAGGAAGCCGTTAATAGAAATAGATGTATTCAAGTCCGCAGGCTTAATGGCCTGTTGCTAACAGGAAAAGAGATGATAAAAAAAACAATATTTTTTGAAAGGATAAACATGTACAAAATCATGCAAGAAATCCTATCATCACATAGGTATCAAAAGGATTAGCAGTGGGCAAGTTCCATACCAAGCACCGGAGAAATATCAGGCGTAATAGAAGGTGAAATGGGAGGTCGTGCACGTTTATTTCTTTGTGCTGGTTGAGATGTTGGAGCAGCTGCAACAAGTGGCTCCAACTCCCATGGGGAGACTCTATCTGGGCGTGGAATAGATGAAGGTTCATCCCATTGGACCTACAAATCAATCCACCATATAGCTTGAAATTAAAGAACTAATTGAATGAGGGAATAAAACCATGCCAAGAACTACCAGGCATAATAAAAGGCTGAGGTTTAATCACTGTATTGATGAACACAAACTAATCTGAAATTCAGCCGGTAAAAAATATGCAATTTGAGACCAATATTCAAGATAGCAATGAGTTCTATCAATCTATTAGCAGAACAATTTCAAGCAAGGTTTGCCATACTGATCAATGCATACCATACCAGGCGTCCAGTATGGCATCCAGTACCATACTGGTACATGGTGTTGTACCATACCAATATTCGGTATGCTGAACCTTACCATACCGTACCATGTACTGACACAATAATATGATGGTATGGTATGGTGTCCAATACCAAGACGACAAATCTTGGTTTCAATGTTAGAAAAGTAACAGATAATATTACCTTTAAGGATCTCCATTCTGAATCCGCCCATCTAGATGGTGTTGTGTCTCCCACACCAATTATAGTGCCGCTGAACCTGTAAAGATTGTAAATGAGACCCTGCTAACACACTTTAACTGAATCCTTGATTATCGCTACAAGCGACCAAGCATACCTTCTTTCAGGAGCTTCATCACCTTCAAATCTCATCTTGAACCTCATCCCAACAGACAATTTATGATTCTTGGCTTCAAGATACTTGTTGACACTGATGATAAACTCAGACCGACTTGTTCTGAAACAATGGAATAAATTCCACCACTTAATTTCAGAATATACTTAATTTCTTTCAGAATAAGGCAGAGAGTCCTCATCATTAGGAAAGACTTAGAACACAATAAAATTGGCAAATATACTGAGAGCAGACAAAACTCAGACTCAGTATCAAATATTTTCCCATTTCTCACTTTAAGAACTCTGTCAAAGCATGCACATTTGAAGGACAAAAATATTCAGAGAAACACCAAACCTTGGTTTGTAAAAGACAGAAAACAGAGTCCCTGTAGAGACAGCATGAGAGGCAGTGGCCAGAACTCCAAGATGCATGCTGTGACTGGATATGACTGATGATGGCATGTTATTGAGTTGTCTCATAAGCCTCCTTACTCCAACCCGCAACTCACCATTCTCTCCTCTGCCACATTTCATGCATCGATAGATAAATATAATTATAATGGTCACATAAAAGAAGTGCATCAAATAGACCATCCGAAAAAGAGCATTTTATTTTGAGAAGATAAATGCAATAATTCAACAAGTGCCTGACAGAAAAATATATTTACTTACCTTAAAAAGATAAATGCATCACCTGCTACTAATCTCTTCGAACTGACAAAGACACTCCATCCAGTAGTAAGCAGATGACGCCTAGGTTGCCCTGACAGAAATGCAGATGATAAAAGTTACCATCCTTTGATCACCTTGTTTGATTACTCTGAGAGGCATTGCATAATGAAAATTACAATTCCGTAAACTATCTGTATTTGCATTAATAATATGTATTTGCAGGGTTTTAGGTGAAGCATTCCACTTCTACGTGTTCAAACATCAATATTTTCTTATTTATATTTCCATTTGCATTCAATATTCTAAAAAATGGTGATCAAAATCTGAAACTCATATTGGTGATATTTTTTGATAGATAACTTAAAAATAACTCTGATAATAAGAGGTATCTACAGAACTGACACAAAATATAAACTAAATAATTCTTGCATCCACATCAAATCAAAGAATTGTGATCAAGTTTCAAAACAAATATCAAACAACAAAGAGGCAACATTATATCGCAACGAGGTAGTAATATATGCAAACCTCGAAAAATGTGACGGAAATGCCATTCATTTCCATGAAGATCTTTGGCAACCAATTCTTGCCAAGGTGGATGCTGGGACATATCCTGCACAAAGGGATCCAGAAGCAATTAAAGAATTGAAATGGGAATAATCAGAAAACCAGCTGCTCAATTTATAGCTTAAATGAAGATTGTGTATCACAACAATTTTTAGAACAATGACTAACCAGCGGAGGCAAGCATTCATCCGCATGCCTCCTAAGGACGGAGAACCCTCCATGGGTGCTTGTATCTGAAGCGGTTAGTGTCTTACAAAAGGAATGGACTATGCACCTTTCAGGTTCAGGTAGTGGAGGATCTGGGCCTTTGACCTCACTTTGCTGATCAAGGAGTTGAAGGATAAAAGACATCAGCACAAACATCAAAAGTAGCACACAGAAAAGAAATTCAGACATAGCATGTGTTATAGTCAGCAATATATATCCACTTCAAAAAAAAAAAAAAAAAAAAAAAAAAAAAAAATCCAGTTATAGAAGAAGTGATTGCAGAATGCAGAGTAAAAGTTAAAACAAAGGGCTCATCAAGTTACACAGAGTAGCAATCAAAGAGCTGCATACAAGTATTCAAACTTTAATGTTGAAGCAAAGTGCTAGCATTAGAACACTGTATCGAGAGAAAGGAAGAAAAATGCAAATTTCAGACCATAAACAGCAGAAAGAAGTAAAAGACTCACATCTGGTTCAGGCAGCAGAGTAATCTGTGCGTAAACTTCATCAGTGTCTGGTTCAGCCTAAAAAGAAAGGTAATGAATAACACATATAATGAGAAATAATGCCGATGCTTCCACATACCACATCAAACATGATAAACAACATATTATAAAGTGACCAACAAGAGCTTACTCGAAGTTGAACATGGACCACCCTGCAAAGAATCTTTGATGGTAGATTGAACAAAGGCATATGCTGGTCCAGTCCTTGATTTGTCGATGCCTCGAGCTGCAAAACACACACACCAAAACAAAAAAAAGCAGAAACAGAAATCAATATAGAGATCGGTACTTATCTTAGCCATACATAAGTCATGCTAATACGATTAGCTTATGATTCATGATGCAAAACTAGCATGTTGCAGTGTGACAAAACAGTAATATTAGACTTATAATAAATGTCTTAGATTCTAAAAGCAGTTTCGAGGATTATGGTACTCATAATAGGCACTAATCTAAGACAACCCAAGATAAGTCAAGTATCTAATCAAAAGAGATCTGACATTTGATACTAAAATCACGAAAAATGCATCGTGGAGTCATAATATAGATCGAATAAGTGGAAACTCAAGATACCTGTTCCATATGACCTTGAGGAAAGTAATAGACTCGCTCCCCATCACGAGGCACGGTAACAAGAGGTCCGGCACAAGCATGCCAAAGTTCTCTGTATAATCCATCTCCAGAGGGTGCTGGAAAACATTTTTAAAAAAATACATCAGGAAGAATCAAGCAAATTGCTTAGCCCCTTCCTCGAATTGAAGCCATACTACTGAAATATTCCACAGAAAAAGATTTTGACAATCCTTTTATGTAGTTTTACTAAGAAGAAATCCAAGGTACTACTTGAAAGAAAGGGGATTAGGCAGAACGCTGCACTCAAATTAAATTAAGAATCAAAGCCCCAACAAAATCTACCAAGAACCGGAAGAAAATTTTGGTCTGACCAAGGTATTGACTTCTCAGGAGCAATGAGATTTGAAACCACAAAAGATAAAGCCATGTCAGAAACACATGAAGGCTAATTGAGAGAAAAATTTAAAACAAATGACAAATGAAAAACTGCGAGCTACACTGAGGTCAGCACAAACATGAACAAGGACCAGCACAGAACAAAGAAATCGATACAAAACAATCGACAAACAGATAACCATGAGGGAAAATGGGTAAAACCCACAGAACCAGTATATGATCCGGAACCCATGAATCATCATTTGGCAATGAAAATATATACATCTATCCACGAGCACATCACCCATACACCAAAATCACACAAAAAAAGGGGTGAAAAAGAAAAAAAATCCATAAACAAAAGGAACAAAAATGAAATCAACCCAACATTTCCGATGTCACCGTTTAAACCATTTTAAATCCTACAATACGGAAGATACATCTCTAACTAAAGCAGACCACATACTCGACAAATTCATAAAGATTGGGAAAATCATATTCATGATGAAATCTATATCCACATGGAGAACAAGCAGCAATAATAATTGACACCCAACACAAAAAGCCAAAGAGATAAATAGTAAAGAAAAAACGATGAGACGAAAAACAACCTGAACCGGGGAGTCCTCCAGATGAACTGTGAGGCAGTGGGAGCGCCATGAAATTTTGCTAGATCCCTTCCAACGCTTGGATCAACAAGAACCAAAATTTAGCTAGGAAAACAACAAACAAAATCACCCAAAGCTTCCACCTTTCCTATCCCATCTCCCCTGACATTTCTCCACCAGACTAAAGGGTCAATAAAAAAAAAAAAAAAAAAGGAGGATAAGATCCCTTCGGTTTCGCCTTCAAACAAGCATAAATGCTCAGAAAAGACCCACTGATCCACGTATTAACTGCGAATGAGCTCCAAATCCCACACCCTATGAATCTAAGACGAGGCCAAAGAAGGCCTAAAATGGCATCTGAGGGCTATCGCTGCTCTTCGCTGCCAGTTGCCGCTTTTACATCCTCGAAAGCTAGCCCTAGAAACGCCTCCCTCCCGGGGCACCGACTCCACTTCCTCCCCTTTTCGAAACGGAATTTTAGATCTTTAACGGCTGAAGGGAGCGTAAAGGCGCCCCTCCTCAGCTGGAAAAGAATCCACTTGCCCTCCTTCCCGCTAGAAATACGGTAAAGTCCTCCGGATTTACCGAAAGCGGAGTACCAGAAAGGCGACGACGACGACGAGAGATCGCAGAATTCCTCCCAAAATTCCACCGACTCCGACCTCAGACCTCGCGATTCTCCGATTCCAGGTCAATTAGCCCGCTGAAATCACCCGGATGATGCTAAAAACCGACCTTTTTTACCTCCAAGTTCCCTCCTTTCGCTCTCCAAACACCAAATCCCACGGTTTCCCGTCAAGAGATTCCGTATCTCTCGCTATACCCCGCGAATTCCCACCTCCAGACACGAAATCTCCCAAATCCAGTAACCAGACCACTAACAATCCCCGAATCACAGCCCCAAAAACAGATCTCCCTCGATCCCCCGCACCACCACCCCAACCTCGAACTCCGCTTCAAACCAAGCTCAAATCCCTCAAAATCCTCAACAAACCTCAAAAAAACACCATTTTCTACACCATCGAGCACCTTTCCCTGCGCTTCCTCCACACCCCCAGCTCCAACCCGATCGAGAACCCAATCCCTCCCTGAGACGAAAGACAAAAGCGCCACAGGACGGGGGAAGGAAGAGAGAGAGAGAAAAGGAATCACGGAAAAGGTGTGAGTAGAGGCGACAAGAACAGCAAGTAGAGCCGCTCGGCCTTTAACAGAGAGAGAGGGGGAGGGAGACGGGAGGGGTGGGAGGGAGTATTTCTTATCTTAATTTTTAGAATACTTCAATTATTTTCTCTCTCTAGGTCTAGAGAGAGAGAAATTAGGGTTGCCGCTTCCGGACCCTACACGGACCCTCCGAAATCGCTGTCTCGCTGCTGCCGCTGCCGCTTTTCCGCCATGCTTCTTTCCCCGCTGTCCCCACCAAACGACCCATATCCCTCTCCCGCCTTTTTCCAAGCCCCCTGTCCCCTCGCCACAGCTTATCCATGCCGCCCCCTTCCCATCCGACCGTCCCGATCCCATCAACTTCTACAGCATCCGAATCTCAAAGTGGAATTCACTTTATTACAGAGTCCCGAGGAGTACCGAAACAAATCACCCACCCTCCGCTTCTCCTTCCCCCTTGGTGAAGCTTAGTTACCCCGAAACCGACACATCGGACGGCCTTGGTTTTGTTGATTTCGTGGTTTTTTATACTGCTCGTGAGAGATTATGCAACTGATATTGATGCACCGAGAAAACGAACGCTTTAAGGTCTAATAAGTATGCACCAGGTGCAAAGGGTTCGTGCCAAATCCCACGGTGGATAACACGCCACGTTACCCTTTGTATTTCACCAATTCTCGATTGCGCGCCATCCACCGTGCACGTGCTGATTTGCCCTGGTTCAGTTGGACTTGATGCATGCAATAATTTCTCCGCTTTGAGGCCCAATCCATGTGCACGTGGACGAGGGAATTGGTGGTTCTCAACAAGCTCACCCTATATTTTGAGAACTGATCCAATAAGGTAGTGCCATTTGGCACAGATTTTCTTTGGGTAATTTAGATTGGAAGCGTAGGAGTACTACAGGGAGTTAGGTTCACGGATCCGAAGCGTGCCCCGCATTCCCTACGAGCTCCCCACGCTGCGATAAAGTTATCTTAATCCTCCCACCCACCGTAAATATCCAGTCCCGCTTTATCCAATATTACGATGATGCCACTATCGCTACTTTTAGTTCGAGGCTACAAATTAGCCTTGAGTTATGGGTTAATTACGGGAACGCCACTAGTGACCGGAATTCGCCTCCATTGCGTGGGCGAAGATCCCAAGCACCAGCGGACAAGGTGGATAAGTTTTCCACGCCGGTGGAACGGCGACTTTTCGAAATATTCTCGGAGGGCCAGTGGGAGACGGCCACGCTGGTGGGGGATGGAGGGTGTTTGGGCTAGGAGAGGGAAGAACGGATCGGACGGCCGGGAGTGGAGGACCATCGGTGTGTCGCAGTTTGTACACCAAGAAATAGAGATGTTGTGCTCTGATTGATCAGATGAGGATGCTGCTGGACGTCCCCATCAGAGGGGTGGGTTGATGGGCACGTTGCACCTACACTGTCTGGGGAGGGGACCAGCAGATCCAACGGCTATGATCAGATCATGGATATCTGAACCGAGGGAATTAGTTGCTTTATCTTTAGGACTTGATATTTAGGTTGAATGAAACTAACTCGGCAATTTGCAATTCTCAAGATAAGCGTGGAAGAAATAATTTATACGTGTTCTTTTATATTACAAATAGGCTATATTTTTTATAATATCTTTAATACTTTCAGACCCTATTTATATATTTATTATGTATTATTTTTTTTTTATTTTTTTTTTTTTGTACCAAATCAAGCTTTCAATTCATATAAAATTAGAGTTAGATAATACAAGAGTACGACA
Source organism: Cocos nucifera (assembly GCA_006176705.1). Taxonomy (NCBI): domain Eukaryota; kingdom Viridiplantae; phylum Streptophyta; class Magnoliopsida; order Arecales; family Arecaceae; genus Cocos; species Cocos nucifera. Next base: position 206,832 of record QRFJ01000132.1, read on the forward strand.
AAATAGTAAAAAATATATTCAGTTAAACTTGCCTAAGGAAACAGATAAATTTTATTTGAATTCATCACCAACCAGCAAAGTAAAATATTAGGTTTAGATTTTATAAGTATGTGAACATAAGAAGGGGCATAATCAAAAATGCATTTAGTAAAACATGAGTAAGGAAAAAGAAAAAAAAGAAAAAAAATTGCTTGAATTCATCACCAACCGGTAAAGTGAGATGCTAGGGTTTTTAATATATCAACTTAAATAGGGACATTTTAGGAATAAAAATAGAGACGCTTTACATGGTTGGTGGAAAACAGACTTATCCATCTTTCAAGTAGATACGTATTTATGACCATAGAAGATTAACTTAGTAATCTCTTTTTTTATTAGAATATAAAAATATGAATAAAATTGATCATTTATCGTAAAAAAAATGAAGCTCTGAAGATTTAAACTAAGTGCTTATTCAATTCTTACAAAAAGAAATTGCAAACCATTAGTCAAATAATTTTTATATTTAATTTTATTAAATAAATATTTTCATGATGTATGATAATGATTTGTTGTCGGCGGTGTTTATAAACTTCGTTTCCTCATCTCGTTTCTTTAGTTGAACAAGCAGTCAATAAATAGTAGTAGGTGAAGACATGCAGCATGTATTGCTGGTCATTGTTTAACCATACTTCTATAATTTATTAATTATTTTAAGTTATAAATAAATATTCTTTAAATAATAAAATTAATTTTTTAATCATTATTATATTTTTTATAATCAATAAAAGATACTAGGAACAGTTATTATGGCAGATAATTAGTTTTGAAGAGTACAAAAATTTTCTTTCCCTGCACATAATCTTTTCGTTTATCTATCATATGCGTAAAGAACCTCCCTGTTGGCATCGTTTTGTATAAATACTTGATCTAAAATAATTCTTTGTGTGGGCTCTTGTTAACTCTTCATCCCCCATTATTAAAGCCAAAACAAAATGGTTTCTTCTATTTTACTTATCATCAAAGGTGTACCACTAATCGGCACATAAATTTTGGTTCTTCCAATCATACTTCTCAAGTAGAACCATCTCATCACCTAATATCAATTTCTCCAATACGATTTTATCATCATTGTTCTTGCCGAGTTAACCCCTAATTTAAGAACCACATAAATTTTTAATTTGCAAAAGCATCCGGGAGACATGCTTATTTAAAATTTTCTCAGACTGATGCCCTCCATTGCACGACTCAAATGTGTAAATTTCTTAAATCCATAGGGCCACAATGATAACATGAAGCGGTATATAAATAAACCAATGTTCAACTAGATAATGGCTATTCAATCTTGGTTACCATGCAATGTACGAGTAGTTGTCATATAGAATTAAGAAACTAGGAATGGAGTCTAACAAATGAGTTGTTTCAAACTTTTGTAGGTCTTATTATGGTGGGAATATGGGAGTTAGTTGGTAATTATTGGCATCTCATTTTAGTTTATTTTTTTCTTGTTGGAGAAGATAAGGTCACGTACTCTTTAACCCAAAAAAAAAAGGGAAAAAATTTTAAAAAAATGTCCAGGTCAGAAGTCAAGTGGGGGAAACAAACTAGCATTAGTTTATATTGGTGTGAAACTTAGAAGCAGGCTTGAAAGAGAGGGGGCAGTATATTGTTGGCATGTGGTGGTGCAACCGAGGGAGTCATGATATTGCCAAGGGACAAGATTCTTAGATTCCTCTTTCCTTGGACATTTTAAATATAAACAAAGAGAGGTTATTAAAAATGTAATAAACTGAGGGAGGAGTTTGATGGCTTGTGTGTTGGGGATTCTGGGATGGCTGGCCATTGGGTGGGACGGACCCCCTCTTGTTGTAATGGCTTCCTTGTCTTGGGCCAATAGCTTGGAAAAAAAAAAAAAATTAGGGAGCAAGGAACCTAAGTTGGACTTGTCAGCATGCACGAGGGTGGGTGTGGAGGTGGTTTCATTTGTTTGTAATTAGAATGCATGTCCCTTTTGAATTTCCGCTTCACTTTTTCCTATGGGCTTCTTCTTCTTTTTAAAAAAAAAAAAAAATTAAATTATTATTTTTATCTTTTTTTTCTGTGGCTTTGGCACCTTTAAGGCTGCAAATCAAATTACAAACTTGGAATTGGATGTTTGAATGGTGGAGCCCATGAGGAGATGATGTTCATGTTGTTTCTTTCAACTCTTTGCATCCTCTTTCTCTTTGCTTTCTCCCTGTTTTGACGCGATGTAATGAAAAAGATATACCTGTTTCACAAAAGATTCATCTTTTTTGCTTATCGCATGCAAAATGTGGATGGCTTTTGTATCTCTTGGTAGTTCTACGTGGGAGAAGTTATTTTATATCGTAGGAGGGGAAGTGATATAGATAATATCCATTCGCATCTATTTTTATATTCAAATTAATTCAAATATAGATAGAAATTTAAGAATTCAACTAAAATCCATATCCATATATATATCGTAAAAAAAATGAATATGGATAGATAATTATCCAATTCGTATATGAATATTCGAATCTATCTATAATCCGATATCATTTTATATAGTATTTATTATTTTTTATAAAAAAAAATAACTATATAATTATGCTATTAACTTTATTTATCATCTATTTAATAATATATTTGATTCTATAGTCATAAAGTTTAATTATCTGACTTATATTTGTAATAATATTTATACTTATAGCATCCGAATTGTATACATATCCGTTTAAAATAAATATGGATATAAATTTTTGCATCCGAATAATATCCATATCCATATCTATATTTGTTAGAAATAATAAATATGGATATGGATATGCAGGTATCCTATCCGATTTTAGTCCTATTGTGATAACAAAATACATCATGGCCTTGATATCGATAATTCTTAGGATTTTATAAACATCATACGGGAGATTAGAATATAAAAAATTATTTAAAAAAGATCTAGATGGATCTTGGGATTCCTAAGAGGTCGTTGATGATCCTTGCAGTGAGAGCTTTAAAGAAGAAGAAAATATAAAAATAAATGAATCTTCTTCTCTTTCTCTATCTCAATGTCCATCCTCTTAATATGATAACTGCCTCCATGATACCTTGAGATTTCATATCGGATAGACATATATAGAAGTAAAGTAGGGATCTAACCTACGTAATACGATACCAATAGCTCCATTCATTACATAGCCCATAAACCAATCCATCGTAACAAAATACATCATACCCAGCATCCAACTTGATATCAATAATTAGCTTATGTGGCGATTGGTATGAACATGCAACCCTATCTGTTGTACAATCTAGCTTGCAATTGAATTCAAATGGAATTCTTGCCATTTTCTCCTCCATTAGTTGTAGATGCGGTCATTAAATGTTTTAGTCATGGATGTTTTTGTCAAACTGCCATAGCTCCTATGCCCTCTGTGATCATTCAACCCTGCTCAATAGAAGCACGCCCTAGGGTTGACCCAATTGTGGATTGGAGTCTAGAGGCAGATCCTTAATGTCATCATGTTGATATACTACCTTTTTTTTTTTTTTTCTCTCAAGTTTCTGCATCGCATCAGGTAGATGGCAGAGTGTTCAAGTGACATAGAATTATGTTTGACTAATATCTGAATGATCCCACCTCCTCTTCCACCCCTCCTCCCACCAAAGAGCACCACCACCTCCTTCCCCACTCTGTTTTCCCTCTCTCTACCACCATGGCCAATCCACCACACACAACCTTCTCCCTTACCTGTTTCTCTCTTGGTCTACCCCACCACCAAGATTGTTGTCAGCCGCCATGGTAATGCTCCCAACACCATCGTTTTGTAGTCACCGAATCAGAGTGTTGGGTTTGTCGCATTTGGAGATAGATTAGGCTCCTTTTATGGATTTTTAATTATCAATTGTTAGGGACATTTGTGCAAAATGGTAGTTTTGTCATTTATCCAAGCAGCATCGGATGACCTACCCATCCCCTTTTATATGATGCTGCGAGGCTACTTAGAGGGTGTACAGGCATATCTTGTGTGAAATAAATTGGGCGGCCAATTGAATGACATCTTTTATAGCGGAGCACTCTGGAGATATACTCTGGAGATATGCTTTGAACGGTGAAAAATGTCATCCCAAAGTGACTTCAAAATATTTTATTTTCTAATTCTATTGATTGTATTCATATAAAATTTATTTGAATGATTCATCTTATCAAAAAAAAAAAATAGCGTTGGGTAGGAAAGTTAAAAATAATAGTTAAAATTAGGGATGGGAGATAGGTACATAGATTTAACTTTTTAAGAGTAAAAATGTAATTGGACTTTTTGCAAAAGGTATATATACCTTAGAAAAAAAAAAAGAAAACTTACTTTGTTCTCCTCACCATTGGGTGAGGAAGAAATTTCAAGGAAAGATAAGTGGTGCAATTGCTCTTCCAAGGTGTCACCTAGAGAAAAGATCATGATCGATGACCCGCACATATGGGTACATTTGATCAAAATATCTTGGTGAGACATCAACTACATTAAAGAAAGCATGGTAAATAACCATGAAACAAGATTTGCTGAATGATTTATTTCTTCAATAACCATCCTAGTCAAACCCTCGTAGCAGTTAGAGAAGAAGGCTTTACGGAAGTGACTTTAAAAGAATAAAATGGACGTAACTTACTTATTATGCGATGAATAAGCTATATAAAATACTAGATTGGATCAATATGGTCAAACTCCGTTACACTAATGAAACCCAGCCCTCATGATCAAAGATCACATTGCTATTCATTATGTGTTGAGGAATTCATTGCATTTGGCATAAAACGTTACGTGGTCAAATCCTCTATTCTTATTATTAGTCCGCCTCATGCCTTGTGCTAGAAGCATGTTATAATTAGATGTGATCCTTAATGCAATGCATGAGGGATGCTTATGATCTCCAAATCTAATTAAATTTTTATAATAATTATTTATATAATTTGATATCTATACTCGAGGTATCCATCTTTTCCTTATTTCTCTTCCTGAAAAGTAATAAATGAATAATATAAAACAACTATATTTAGTTTATATTGCAATAGTCAATTAGAGCGGCAAGAAATATCAAAATGGACAAACAAACTATCACGCCGGATGCTTTAGACGTTCATCTAATGGTGAAACTAGTATTTTGCATGTGCTATGTATGTGTTTTTTGAGAAAATGGAAAAAAAAAAGTTGAAATCCACTATAAATCATATTACAGTGCTTGTGCTCCTAGTTTGAATGGTTTAATAATGTTTACCCTTATATATATATATATATATATATATATATATATATATAGAAGCTCAATTTATGTCCTATATTAGGTAAATTTTTATAAAAAAAGAATCAATCAAAATATGAATGGTCCGATATCTACTTCCACATGTTGGCACTTGATAAGCATACATGCGCACACCCATATCAAAAATAAATAAATAAATAAAGAATTTAAAAAATCTAGTTCCAAGTTATAGGACATTGAATAATTTACAAGAATTTTTTTTTTTTTTTTGAGGGAGGGGGGGGGGGTTTCAACATCCGAATTTATCTATTATTTTCTCATCCAAATGGCTTTAGAAGAAGATAAGATAAGAAGATTCTCCTTCTTCTTTGACCAGCTGTTGAGATGGTAGCAATGGAGCTGGATGTTCAACCCTGTTAGGGACCATGATTGCAACCCCTGGACGGGCCAAACATGGCGAGGACTCGTATGAATTGATTTAATTTGAGTCTTGGACAACTCACCAAGTCGAGGATAAGTCTCCTCCCTGCGTCCATGCACGTGGATGGAGGAAATCAACCCAATTAAGCACGATAATAGAAGTTGGGAATAATTTTACCTAACTTATTTGACCTAAAGAATTCTATAACCAATGATTCCTGTGGAATATGAGATATTCTGAATAAGTTGACCAAAAATGACCGTTGAGAGCGATTTTACCTACCTTATTTGACTGATATTCTGAATAACTTCGGACAAAGGAATTGCATACAGAATAACTGTTGTGGAATATGAAATATTCTATTTTGAAACTTGTGGGAGATTGGACCACGTAGTGGATGGGTCTTGCTTACTTGGTCCACTCTCTTTACTCCATCAGTCCCCATCGGAAGCCTCGAGAATTCCAGTGTTCAAAGGAGTTACCATCTATGGACCAAGTTGTGCATTATATGATGTTTTTGTTTTGGTGGTCGCTAGCAATCCAAGAGCCGTGACTTAGATTACTTGATGAGTGGCTGTGATTCCATTAGAATTCCTTGCCACAAAATTCTCTTTACCTTGTATGCTGGCTGATGAGATCTCACCTTTTCTTAATTACTTGTGAATTAATACCCTCTTTTTCCTCCCTTAAGAAAGAGCCTTTAAGGGGTGCATTGCGTCCAACAAGAACCTTTTTTTTTTTTTTTTTAGAAGATGAGAGCCATATATATATATATATATAGCCACACATGCAAATGTCGAGGCGGTGGTTGATAGTTTTAGCTGGGGCACTGGAGAGGACATGCTTAACGTTCAAAATTATATGGCTTTGGATGATTGTAAGATTCTCGAGCCATTTTGTGCAGGGCGGTTGGTCCATCTAACGGATAAAACTAGAGGTCTAATTGCCCTTTCTCATTGGATTGTTTAATAGCACTGCTAGGTTGTAAAGGTTGAGTTGCTAAGTTGTTGGCTTTAGTATTATTTAGATTTAATCTCACAACCCTATGTAGAGAAAGATTTGATATTACTGCATATCGATTATATCATACCGATCCGATCCGATATGCAGTATAAAGGGCATATTAATATCCAATACTTTAAATCGATCTTTATATTTATCATTATTGATACGGTAATAAGATGGTTTTGATACAAAATCCAATATCCAGATGATGAAACCTGATGTAGAGTAGATCTCAAAGGACTACCGACATTCACAATCTAGGTTACTTGAAGGGCATGGTTTGGATAAAGTGACCAAGGTCCATGGCCATCCTTTATGCTTGAGCTAGTCTCGAGGCCTTCATCTTTTAGGAGAGTACGTAGTTGGAGGAGTGGGAGTATAATTTCTATCACTGATTAGGACATATATATTACTGTATGAGGTGCCATTGATCTTTTCAATACGCTCTTCTCCCGCCCTTGCTTGGATGGTACCTCCCTCTGCCATTTGGATGTAGGGACAGAGTTCCTTTATAGGAAAATGCACTCGTCTCTTTTCTCTAGCTAATCAAAAGTTATTTTCAGTAGATTAAGCTCGCAGCCTCACATATAAATAACAAATATCTTATTTAGATATTATCTTGTCATATCTCTAGAATTTGGTACATGGAATGCATGTGATAATCTATGAAAGAATAAGAGTGTTTAGCATCACAATCTCATTTCGAGGACAAAAAGAAAAAAATGATTTCCCAACTTTTTGAAGACAAATGATTGCTTGCCATGGGAAGCAACATTCCAGACCTATTAGCGTGGTTGGTCCGTCCATGGGGAAAAAACCTGTTGAAGGTCCACTAGTTTGACACGTCCCTTTCCAAGAGACCAATTCAGGAAAGCTATGGGACTAGCCGGGCCTTTTGGTTAAAAATTTCGATCCTTCGCAAAGATATGTCCATAGATGAATGGGCTAGCTTATGGTTAGATTCATTTTCAAAGCATCATGCCCGAGCAACCAAATTAAACTTTATATCCATATATTTTTGTTTTAAATGGATATAAATACGTATTAAATACCGTAAAAGTATGGATATAAGTCAGTTAGTTAAACTTTATAATCATAAAAGCATGGTTATTTATTGCTTTAAAAAAAAAAATTGATGAGTGATATATAAAATTAAATAAAACTCATATATTCAGAGAATCCTATGTGATTTATCTTTCGATATTGATTCTTTTTATGAATAAATATTGATTAGATGGTTTTATTTAGATAAATTCGAATGCAAAAATAAATTTAGATGAATATTTTTGTGTTACACTCACAACTAGGGTCGCGTTGAGTCAGTACAATATGTTTACATGGATTAGGCTAGGTCCATAGTCTTGCCCGTTCCCATTGTCTATGGATGACCTTCTTTTTCATTAAATGGCTCTTGTGCCTCGTTGTTTCTCGTCGTCCCAAGTGATAAGGTGATGGATGACTTAGGAGCAGTGACTCAAGTCTCCATCGAGAAAGAGACGGACGGAAAAAAGCTACTAGGTTCAATGTTTGCATTGATTCCTCGTAAACCTAATTAAATCATTTCGGAAATCTAAGGTTTTCCCATTCTTCTAACTCCTCCCTCTCCTTCTTTTTGTTCTTCTTCTTCTTATTATTATTAACTCCGCATGTTTTCAACCATGAAATCCCATTTGCACCGGTAGACCATTGACGAATAAGAAGCTTCGATGCCGAAGAAAAATTATATCATGCACCATATGTACCCACACCAATTGTAGCCGTTTGTTTGCATGAATCTCATTCATTAGATATTTATTTTAATCAAGGCTTGTGATTGGCTTAGTGCACTGTTACGTGATGTAGGATATAATTTTTTAACATCCAAATGGATGATGTGAGTTAGAGGAGGTGTGCTGCCAAATGGATGTTTTCACAGTTGAGAATTCCCATTACCTTGTTATTCCCATGGATGTGAGCCCATTGGATGCATGCGAGGGAACGTTTTCATTGAAAAGCATGCGAGGAAATAGGTGTGGTTGACTTGAGGCCAATAACTTATTTATAGGCTATTTCAGAACTTTTGTTCTTAATCCCAATGTTTAAACATAGAAATTTGACATTCTCCATCTTCTAATGACCTGAGATAGGCAATTTAATGTAAATATACTTTAATAATGTATGAATATGAATTATATGAAAAATTACAAGTATAGTACAATGACAAACAAAAATAAACTAATTTATAAAATATAAATACAAATAATTAGATATTAACTCCATCAAAAGTTGCCTAGTTGTTGACTTGGATCGCCAAGTTTTCACATAACCTGCGAGTGATTGAATAAGCAATCCCACAAAAAATTCAACCACATTTAATGGTTCTTGAGTTTGATCTCCAAGTTTTAAAACTATGTTTAACATGTCATGTTTTGTTGGGCTTGTAACATGAGTAATAGATTCTAAATATATTTTATTATGAAAAAATTCTTTGTGCACCACGGGCGGTGCATGCACCGCTCGTGCTGATTGGTTCACACGTGAGATTGGAGCACTGCTCCACATGCATGAGCCAATCATTATGGCCGACGCTCAGACTGCATTGCCCGTGGAGCATAAAATATTTTTCTTTTCTTTTTTTTTTTTGTTACATAGGGGGCATGAAGCCCAAAAAAAGAAAAAACATGTACAGCTAAAAATAAGAAAACTGAGCACCCTAATATCAGCCTTGATGAGAGCACGATCAAAAAGAGCAAAAGTAAAGGAGAATATTAAGTTTCTCAAAAGATAAGCTAATCCATCCATAGTTTGTTTGGTTTGCTTCTCTAAAGACATGAGAGACAATAAAATAATCCAAGTGTGAAGCCCATGGAACACTATCAAGCAGTGGAAGTTAGATTAGTTGATGAGGCATTGCTATTTGGATCCTTTTGGGCTTTCCTGGCCCAAATTGCTGTTTGGAAAAAGGAAAGGCCCAGTAAATATCTGGGCTCTTAAAACCTTCAATAATTGACTGATTAAAATAAAATGTGTAAGTATATACAAAGGACTCATATAGGTCGGCCTTGGCACGAGGTGACCATGGTCAAGAGTTAATTAAGCATCCTATTTAACAATTATAACACTGCATGACACATGATGCATATGTTTCTTATTTAATGGATGGATGCCCATGAACACAACAACATGGTGACATTTGTCATAGCCTCCTGAGATGGGAGCAACGTTATTCATGCTTTTGACCATGCATAAAAGCATGACTCTCTTTTGTTCTGACCTACTTTTAGAGACTTCATAATTACTTTGTCATAGTTTAGATTCTTGAAACATGGATTTGAATAGTTATGACTATATGACTCTGTTTGAAGTTGATATTATTGACTTGGTTTGGCCCCAGGACTGTCATTGTTGGAGGATTCATAATACTTAAGGTCACTTAGCTCAACCTGACCTACTTTGCTTAACTTCTGTATGAAAGCATTTGAAAAAAAAAGAAAGAAAGAAAAGAAAGCTTATATGCAAGCAAAATAGTTTACGTATCATCCTCTCATGTATCATAACCTTTCTAAAGGTCTTGTGGATAGAGCTAGAGGTTGTTCCATATGGTTTGCATGATATCTAATCTTTTAAATTTTTTTGGATGTATTCATATCCGATAGGTATGATTTCTCTATTTTATTTAAAAAAAAAAAAAAAGGATCGACGCCTGACTCCTATATTTTTATTTGCTATAAAGCCATAGATATATGGCAATTAATTTTAATATTTATTTTGGCTAAAAATTTGAAATTGGACATCATTTTTGGCTATGAATGGCTGGAAATATGTGCTTGCAGGGTCTGTTGTTCCAATGCCAAATATGCTTGATTCTTAACAAAGCTAGGATAAATTTGGGTGTGCACAAACTAGCCTGCCTTGTTTTGTGATGAATCCTTTGCCTAAAGTTCCATACCACATGACCATGAGGATTGTCATTATATTGACAGAAAACACAACGATTTACTCCATGGAGTCAACTTGGCTCATAGTTAGATTCACTTCCTGCCTCCTTTTTAATAACAAAGTTTAGGATGATAATAATGACATTGGGATGGAGATAATGGACAAATTGATTCCAACATGGTCTAGTATTGATGCTTGATCTTATGGCCAAGTGGGAGCAGCTGGACTGGAAAGCCACATTGCATGCAAACATGAGAAAAATTACAGAGGAGGAGGAATCCAACTTGGAGGAATTATGGACAACTATAGCTTTTATGCTTGATCTTTCATTATGTGATCAATAAAATATGACTAGAATATTGGTCCTTGTGAACCAGCATGGGCTAATATAAATCATGCATGATATGAGTCTTGGAAACATTTTATAGTCATGAACATCTATGATATGCAATTCTTGTTGTCCAACTAAGAGGAAACAGTTCTTAAAGAGTAAGGTTAACTATAGAAGAAGTTTTATTCTTTGTTTCACCATAAAAGAGACTAGCCAAGGTATCATCATTTGGACATGCTGCAGACCATTTTTTTCATATACAAGTAATGTAAGACTAAGCACGTCCTTGTTCAAGTCTTCACATTTTACATAATAAGTTTGCATGATAGACCAAGTTATGGTAACATTCGTTCGAGGAGATGAGAGAGAATATATTCTCTTACCATTCAAGACTAAATTTTTGATGAATTTAATATATCATCTAACCAATAAAAAAATTTCTTATAAGAATTTCCTGCAATTAAGGTGATAGGGTGTACAGCAGTTATGGGGGTGGATTACTGTAACTTTTGATGGTAATACCAATTGTCCATGGTCACCATAAGAAAACAAGACGAAGGAAAATAGAATGACACTCTGTAGAGGCCCGGCCCACAATTACGGCCTTTCCAGGCTGACAAGGCCTGACCCCAATACTTACGTAGCCGGCCCACGTCCACTTTTATTTACTCATCCAATGGTTGTGAATTAATTTCTTTGTGGACGGACGGTTGCGATGACCCCATCACCAGCTACTCGGGAGCGCACCTGGAAAACCCAAAGTGAAAAATACTTAGCGGCCCAGCCCCAATACCCCATCAGAAACCAAAAAAAATTAAAAAAAAAAAAAAGGAGAAGGCTCCCTCGCAAAGTTTCACTTATTTCCCACCTGATCCACGGAACTGGGTCAATTATCTAATGCCGTACTGCAAAAAAATCATTTGGTACCGTTTCTGGGCCCCGTAGCATTACTTCCCCGAAAACATTCCCTCGTCGAAGCCGGGAAGCGAAGCTATATATCGAGAATTAAATCCTCGGTTAATGCGTAATGGTCTCTCTCTCTCTCTCTCTCTCTCTGAAACCCTACGCCCCACCATCCCTCTCCGCCTTTGGATAGCGTGCTCCGCGGCTGGCGGCGATGGCGCAACCGGCGGCGCCGGCGATGCCGGCGACCCAGGGGCAGCAGCGGCAGCGTCAGCAGGCGGGGTTCGGCCAGACGGTGGCTGGGATCGTCCGGATGGCAGTGTTCTGGTACTTCGCCATGAAGTTCTTCTCCCCCAAGAAGCCCTCCGAGCCTTCCCATCTCATCTCCAATCTCTTCCAGAAGGGCGAGCCCTTGGTCGGTCCCTTTCTCGATCCCTCTACCCAAACCCTAGCTTCTTCAATCCTTTCCCGCACGTCTCGATATTTAGATCGGAGTTTTTGTGTATTTTTTGAAGTAGTTTGCATATTTTACGATTGGAATCCTTTGAGTAATGCCATATATTCACTAGAAATTGCTAGAAAGGTGAATACTTGGAATCAACTGTTTTGTACAGCGCTGCTCTTCTAAAGATCGGATTTTTCGTTTTAGAGTAGTATTTTGCACAAGGGCATCATCCAGCTACTGAAATCTCAAGTTTCTATGGAATTTGTTACTTTTTTTATGGATTTTCCTATTGTGAAAGCTAAAGTTATTGCTTCTCCCATGATCACTTTGCGTATTAATGGAAAAAGGTGCTTTTGAGATTTTTTTAGAATTTTTTTCTATTTATATTTTCTGATTTCCACTCTTTAAAGATTTGTTTTGGTTTTTAGCTTTTTTTTTTTCTTACTAGTTTTGTCACTACCATGCTGACTTCTCAATACCATCTTGATGGGTTCTGCTTCCCGTAAATCTGATTATAACTGATTGAGACTTGTTTTTGTCGTCGACTACTTGTGGACTTAGTTATTGTATTTGTGGCTTTGGACTTTGGATTGAGTAATACTATTTAACTGCAAGTCTGCAATTATTATTATTTGAATAGTTGGAGCACCAGTTATCAAGGGCATTAAGAACCTCAAAATTACATAAACCACGATCTTCTTCCAGAATGCATAGCTCGTCTTTTGCTTGTCTTAGGCTTCTTAGTGCCTGGACTTTTAGAAAAAGCAAACTTATATTAGGAAAAAAGTTTGATGTTTCTATAAAGATTGCAACAGAGGAATCTACCTTCTCATGATAATATGAAGTTGTAAAGACCTTATGTGCCAGATAACCTAAAATGGACACCTCCATTTAACCCGTTACATCTAACATCAGAGTGTCATATAACATTAACCTCCATAAACCTTTAAAAAAGGTTTATTGACTGCCCTATGATTTTGGTCCTTGAGTAATTAGGAAGAAAAATAGGAAACTAGGTATTTATTGTGAAAGAGATAAAATCAATTTATAAATTTTATAGGAACATGAATTTGTTTTCTCTGTCTTACACAAAGCCATGAAAAGGATGCCTTAAGGTACCTATGTTGTTTGGAAAAAAAGGTAGCTAGTTAAGCAACCCAACTAGGGTTTTTAATCTCCGCAGGAACCAGTAAACTGGTCCTAAATACAATCTAAACTTATGGTATTCCAACCTCAGCCAAAATTTATGGTAAATGCAAAAACATTAGAACTTTCCATCCTAAAATTGCTTACTTTTCTGCTTGTGAACTCATTGACACAAGTTGATTTTGCATCAAATGGAAAACATTGGATATTTACTGCATTACATGCTGTGTCACTGCCCTTTTTTAAATTAAATTGAATTTACTGTTTTTAAAGCTTACTGAGAAAGCAAGTGTATGCCATCGTTTCCTTGTGTATTACATTGGAACAGAAGAACAAGTTTTGCATCTAAATCTGTCACTCTGGAGTTCCACCATTATTTCTTTTGAGGAATACCCTTGTCATAATTTGAGTTTGACATGTGTGATATGCTTCTGTTTTTATACCAGTTCTGCTTGTGTTTTCTCTATTATTTCTCTGTGCATGAGTAAATGTTTGTTGCTGCTCTTTTCTTGTCCAGGACATGTGGCTATATCTTTCTGAACAGGAGAAGTTTAATGACTTCGGCAACGAAGATGCTCTTGTTTGGCATGAGGCAAACATTCCATATGCAGTTTGGGTCCCGGGTAGTACGCGGTCTACTTCCCTGAAGTATTATCCATCAGAGGTATTGCTGAATAGATTATGCAGATCCAAGACCTAGTTTTACTAATAACTGTGGATTACGGTTTTCTACTTATCCATTCTTTTGTCCTTTGAGTCTATCTGACTTCTTGCATGATGGGCATCATGTAACTTGTAGGCTGTGAAGCACAATGGGAGCCTGTATGCTCATGTTTTCTTTGCACGCTTAGGATACCCTCCAGATCCTAGTGATCCCGAGTACGAGCCAAAATCTGCCTTTGGGAGGACACATCGTGAGGATCTTATACTTGCATATTTGTGATATAGATTTTTGTAAACTCCGTGGCAGTGAACAAAACCTTCTCTTATTTTGTTACTCTTTTAGCTGTTGTGACATTCTTGCCCAAGTCCAAAGCTGATAAAAGGAAGAGTCTGCTGGGCAATTCCAAGGGGGCTGAAAAGGCCGAACAAGCACCTGAGGTTTTGCTCTTATCTATTTTCCTTTTTTTGGTCAAACTGTAGGCTCCAAATGAATGTGAATGTTCATGCGAGTTTTGCAATCTTTTAACTCTCTTCCTAGTACTATTATTATTATGCTTGTGGTAGTTCCTACCTCTTTCACTCCCTTTTTAGTAAATTTCCATGCAAAGGATTATGTTTTTAGCTCTTAGAAGAATAATAGTTGCCTTTATCTCCTTACCTTTAAGGTACCTGTGGCTTCACCTTGATTCTTCTATGTGCTTGTTACAGTTGAAGGATGATACACAGGCAGAAGCTAAGGATGAGGGTCTGGTAGAATGGGTCTCCTTATGGAAGCCAAATATTACCATTAATCTTGTTGATGATTTTACACGGTATGTTTGTTCCAAACTTTATCTTATTTTTTTGTCTCTAAAGTTAGTAAATCGGCAAGAATGTGTTAGCATGTAACAACTTACGTGCTATATACCACATCTTAATAATGATGATGCAAATGTAGAAATCTCTATACAAGGATCCTAATTTTTCCAAATTATTGGAAAATCCCTGTTTATGAATTTCATTTGTTGGATGATAAACCAAAATATCAATTTGTTTCTGTACAACTCACTTCTTTAAGTATTAGTAAATTTTACCCAGTATTAATAAATTATTTGTGAAATATTGAATGAATGATATCAGCAATCGTCATTTCTGTTGATTTTTGGTGTTTATAGGATATCCTACATGTTTTCCTCTTGTTACATGCACCTGCCTCCGCACTTAACAATTATTTTAATTTCTTTTCATGATTTGAAATTATCAAAGTATATTACTTTTGTTGAATTCTTTTAGAAATTTTGACAAATTTTATGCATTTTCTTGATTTATTACGATCTAGCTGACCGTTGTAAAGGCCTAGGCACAATGCTATGCAGCAACTCTCATAACGACCTAGTGGAACATGGAAGCGACCAAGCGGTCATCAGAAGTTAAAATTATTAAAACTAATAGGTTATGTAACTTATAGTTTCACATATAGAATTCAAACAAGTAGCTTCCTGATTAGGAGCAATAGGAGATGTATCGAATGGATGACTATGATACATCTGGATAAATAGACTAGCTTCTCTTTCAAAAATGTTATTTGGAGAAAATCCAAAATTATTTAGCTAAACTCTAATAGTGAGCCATCAAAAAAATGAGAGCTTCACTCGGTGACCTTTTAAGATGGTCAAGCACTTGTATAGGTGCAGAACCTGGACACTCAGGCAGCCACCTGCTTTCAGTGTTTCATGAACAAAGAATTGTGAATTTGGAGAAACATCCAAGTGCCTGAGTTGGTAAAAGAAGAAAAAGGATATAGGAGATACAGAGGAGGGAAAATTAACTACATTATACTCATCGAAATCAGTTTTAGATGTTTTATAAAGAACAGATTGGGACATATTATTGTATGTGATGTTTCATTCAAACTCCATAATCAACTCAAAGATACAATAAACATGATATTTTCCAAGTTATTATAATGCCTGCATGGCTGCATCCTTATCCTAACTCTAGAAACAATTGAGGACCGACATGACCTATTATGGTGGGCCAAACTCATTGCTAGGAGGCTAGTTCTTCATTTTTCTCTAAATTTGGAAACTAAGAACTTGATAAATGCTAAGAAATCTTACATGTATCCAACTCATGGTTATCTGTTGAACACAATTTTTTCTAAGTGGACCCAAAATTTCAGGTGACATAACCCCTCTTATGACTCATGAAAGTAGCAGATACCTAAGTGATGTGGCTACTGAAAAGCCTAAGCGGGATAGGTGCCTAGATGGCTGCCTTTGACAGTATTGACTGATATAGCACACAATCATGTCGACATGTTTCATGTGTTTTTGCTGCTGCTAGGAAACAGACACCTGCAGCACATCCTGAAGAAAATATAATAAAGATAATGCAAGTATAAACTATTTTATTCTTCTGTTTTGATACTTTTTAAATATGATAAACTGTATTGTAAATTTTAAAAAAAATAGAAATTTAAAACTATGTACAAAAAATTAAAGGGTCATGCAGGAATCTAAAAGATCATTCAAATTATCCCAGTGCATGTCATGATGAGTCAGAAATTATTCTCGTTGAACATCAAAAACCAGCCCTCACGTTGTGTATCTGGCTCAAATTTATTTAAAAATTAGACCATACTATAGAAGATGGTGCAATCCTGTCTTGGTTTTTCATTCATTATAAATGTCCCTGTACATCCTTTTTTCACCCTTCCAATTTCCTTTTTCTATCCTGGACCACATTTCCTCTTTCCTAATTCACCCAACTGGGAAATTCTTTCTTTTTCCATAAATATAAGATTTTGAAAGAGGATTTCAATTATGTTGTGATTCTTTGATGAATGTTTACCAAATCAGGAAGGAGTTGGAAATTGTGTTTGTGTGTGTATGTATATATATGATGTATGTATGTGTATGTAGAGAGAGAGAGAGAGAGACAGAGAGAGAGCAGGGATGGGATATATGACAAAATTTAAGAGTAGGAAAAGAATGTGGTAAGATTTGGGATTGGGTAATTTAATTGTGGAGGCAAAAGTATTTTGAGAAAAGTGAGGATGTCCTGGAAATAAAAGCTGACCGATGGGATCTTTTAGGGAATATACCAAAATTCTGAGATGCTGTTTCATGTTATAGCATAGACATTTATTGTATCTCAAGAATTTCACTCCAACTTTCCTTTTTGATGTCAATCAAGTTTAAATTTGAAGAGCCTACCTAGTTGTTAGGGAGTGATTTCTAGTATGACCAATTTCTTTGTATTCCATGGGAAAATTCTGTTTCTATTCGTTAGTCATATATTTGTTGTCTAAGATTTGCAAAATGTATGGTAGACTTAGGGGTGCAATCGAGTCGAGTCAAGTCGAGTAACTGGAAGCTCGAGCTCGACTCGACTCAAAATACTCGGACTCAAAACTCGGCTCGTTACTCGAGCTTGACTCGACTCAAAATACTCGGGCTTAAAACTCGGCTCGAGCTCGACCAAGCCTTAATATCCTAAGCTCGAACTCGGCTTGATAAAAAATAGGCAAAGCTCGAGATCGACTCGACTTGACTCAAATATGATCTGAGCCACACTCAAGCTCGAGTTCGAACTCGAAATCGAGCCTTATCTTGTTAATAATATATATATATATATATATGAGTAGGCTCGCTAGCTTTCGAGTATCCTGCTACTCGAGCTTGACTCGAAAAGTTATTCGAGCTCGACTCAAACTTAATAATCACCAAGTCGAGCCGAGCTCGAGTAGCTTGCGAGCAGCTCGACTCGTTTGCAGCCTTATGTAGATTGTGGTACCTTCAACCTTTCTATCATATACCAGGCAGTATTGTAGCCAGGCAGTTTGGCTCCCTTAAAAATGCTGACTTGAGTGCCTGATGTATAATTCTCTTTAGCTTGCAAAACTTTGTAAGGTGATCAGGAGATGAGGCCATGTAGCTTTCATGTTTAAGATGTGCTTAGGGTTCATAGTTTGTGGCAAATATTATATAAATCATATCAGCAAATAAGAATATGTCAAGAGTGATGTAAAAACATTTAATTTGACCTGAAGTCACAGCATAAAATAATGCACACCATTTGTTCTTTTTTTATTATTTCTTTTTCTTAAAAAGGTTTTGATTCATGAGTGTTTGACTTGCAACATGATGCATATATCATTGCTCTTGCATAATCTTAAATTCTGATGTGCTTGATGGACATCTGATATCTTCAATCTATTTTTTTCCTCTCATTGTTGTGAGACTTTCCTTATTTGTGAGGTCAGCTAATTTCTTTATTTATCTCCTTCGATTGCAGATACCCTCATAACAACATTCCTGCAAACATTATTGGCTGTATCCTGATACTTACATTTTGTTTAATTAATCGGATACCTTCTGAGCATTTCTCTACACTATGTTGACCATGGTTCGGTCGTAATGGCATGGAGAAATTTTTTCTTATTATCTGTTTTTTGATTTTATGTGGACATTAAAGTTATTTGTATTATTCAAATTAAACTCCAAAACTTATTATCATCATTAACAACATAGTTTCCAAACATATCCCAAGTGCATTTCATTGTGGTTTCAACAGAATCCTTTTCGATGCCTTTGTTTACAAGAAGGTGCACATCAAGATTGGGGTTCTATCACAGAGCTACCGCTACTAGCCTCTCTACTACATACAATCTGGTGTATAATGTGCATAATTGAATTAATGCAGATAAAAATGAATCTTATTTCAGTTTTCATTTTTGTTATGAATTAACTTGTGCTTTTTTAAATTGAAATTATTAGATGAGCCTAAAGTTTTCTCACTCTGTCTAAAGCTTTACTCAGTTATTAATTAGAAAGTCTGCATAGCACAATCATTTCACAATCATATCATCAAGCAATAACCTTCTAGTAGAACAATTTGGAATATCACCATTAGTTCAATCCATGGTAATTGCTGCAATTCTAATACCCATTTTTTTTTCAAATAAAGTTATTTCCTTGTGTTTTCTGCAAGATAAATTTGTGGAAATGTCTTTTGACTGAAAGAAGTTATAAAATGAATTAAAAAGGAGGCCAACACATGCACATATATTATGAATGGTAAAATTCTATTCCTTGACATTGGTTTTGCAGATCTGAATATAGAACCTTCTACTGGGAACTACTACCCCACAGTCTTCTTCAACGAATTCTGGCTGTTGAGGGATAAATTGATGCCACTCAATGATACTGTGAAGGAGTTGCCCCTTAATCTGGAATTGGGTCCAATTAGCATGACTAAGTGGCAGTTGTTTTTACAGATTGAGCAGTCATTCCAGGTTCACCGTAATTATGGAAGTATGCTTGAAGGCGAGGCTGATGAACTCAAGGTAAAAGTTTATGAGATTGAAATTGCTAACTTAAAAAGCAAAACTTCTGTGATATTTTAAATTTTTAAAATGTGAATCTAAAGATAGACTGATCCAGCAATTGTTTATTTTGGGAGAATGTTTAGTCATTCAAAATTGCAATGACTTATAGCCTTTTCCCTTTTTTACTTTCCCTGCCTGGTAGTTGGTTGAGCGATTGATGTACCATGCAGTAAACTGATTACTGTAAGAATTTCTGATACCCCATATTTGCATTGATAAGGAGCTTTATCTTGCAAAACGAAACAAGGTCATCTTTGAGACTATCAAATTCTGTTGTATGAATCTGTAAAACTAAGGTCCCTTCACCTTTTTTCTCCATTCTTATACTGGACTATATTCCTAGCCAAGTTTCTTCCTAACTATAGTTTATTTGGATCACTTGGTTGTTGATGATTATGAGGCTTATATAGCAAATGATCAATGACTAATATGGTACATGAATCGCTCAAATAATATCCCAGTTTATGTTACTAACACAAATTCTAGAACCACTTCTGTCTAAGTTGGGTGGGGAAAAACAGAGAGTGTAGGTTTAGCTTGTACAGAGTAATGTGGCAAGTATAGACATGAGGCAAATATGAATTTGGAAAATTTTATTGGTTGATATTAATTGCCTATAGGTTAGTTAATATCTTTTCTTGATATTCCATTTGATTAAAATGTATATATTCCATTTGATTAAAATTTATTTGATTAGTGTATGTTCATTTTCCTGAAGTCACAACTATTTTGCAGCACATCCCATCCTGCTTTTTTTTTTTGATGGGGTACATCTACTTAGGTGTTCAATCGCTGATGTTAACTTCACTCTTTTGTTTTTTTACTTTTTTCCACAGAGGGTGTTCTTGGAAGGAAATCCATACCTGCTGGTGGTAACGATGGTTGTATCTGTACTACATTCTGTGTTTGATTTCTTGGCTTTCAAGAATGGTACATTGAGATGACTATTCAGTTTAAACTTAAATTATCCTTAAATATTAGCATGTTTGAATGCAACATTGCTCATTATGTGTTCTTTGCAGATATTCAGTTTTGGAATAAAAACAAGTCTATGGAAGGATTATCTGCAAAATCAGTGGTTGTGAGCTTCATCTGCCAGCTTATTGTTTTTCTTTACCTCCTTGATAATGATACCTCGTGGATGATTCTGGCTAGTTCTGGAATTGGTGTCTGCATCGAGTTTTGGAAAATTGGGAAAGCGATGCATATTGAGGTAAGTTCTGTATATGTTATGTTGAAGTAAGGCAAATCTAAAGTTGACTTTGAAATTTTTAAAGGAACTTTGTAACCTTAGTCTCTATTCGGCTTTATCAATATTCAAGTAACTTGAAAATTGATTTTCATTTTGAAACTCAGTCTATGATCAATTTGGTTGCGTTACTTGATAATTCCAATTCTTTGAAAGATTAAATGTGTACTTGGTGCAAAATATTCAGTAAAGTGCCAACATGAGACAACTTGGCCAAGTTATTAGTTCTCCAATAATTTTTTTGTGATTTGATCCACTATGTTGTCCCGGGACCATGGGGAAGAATTTGCCGATTAGGATGCCTGTCACTGATACATAGCAAATATTTTTTAAATATGTTTTTCTTATTTATATGGTTTGTTAACACCACTATGTTCTGATTTACTTTGATATGTTTTGACTCATAGTTTTAGATATTTTCTACTCAGTCCTTTCTCTTGCTGATTGCTGTTGCCTTTTTCTTCAAAGTTTGATATTTTTCTGGTCCACTTTTCTGAATGTTTGATGTACTAGTTTCTAGATCCTTCTGTTTTCAGACCTTTTTAACATCCAACTCAGCCAAACCTTGGAGGTGTCTTTTCAGCTCTCTTTCTAAGCCTAATGCTTGTGCATGATATTTCATTTTAATTTTCATTAAACTTTTACATCAGATTGACAGAAGTAGAAGGATTCCAATGTTGAAATTTCGAGACCGTGAATCATATACAAAGAACAAAACTAAGGAGTATGATGATCTTGCAATGAAGTATCTATCATATGTTCTTTTCTTTCTTGTGGCTTGCTCCTCTGTCTATTCTCTCATATACGAGCAGCATAAAAGCTGGTATTCTTGGATACTTTCTTCTCTCACGAGCTGCGTCTACATGTTTGGTAAGTGTTTTCCCCCTTCTATGACAAGTAGGAAACTAGTGCAGTGAATTTTTTATGTATGGCATGAGAATATTCTAGCACCTACGTTATGGCAGTTTGTTGGTGATGACATAAATTTCCATTATCGGTATGAGACATGAAGCTCCTAAAGAAAGCATTTTGCAGCCTGGTTTTGTTAATATTAGACATGTAGATCATTTTCATTAGAGCACCTTCAGACTGTCGTGCCTATCATCTTGGTTAAAATTGGTTAAACCTGTATTTTAACTTTGATGCTTCTTACTACTAGAATTTTGTACTTAATATATAGATGAAAGTGACACTAACTTGGTAGTATGTCAATGTCTCTACTTTGCAGTTTTGACATTGCTCATTATGTTTCTATCAAAAAAAAAAAAAAAAACTTCATTATGTTAATATAACTTGTATATTTGCTTATTATTTTGGATTGCGTCATGTACTTGAAAGTTGTACTATACATTTGGGATTGGCTACATCTTTTCAATATCTTCTTGAACCTGAGCATGCCTGCGCTCATGTATAACCATCCATAATTTCTTGAGTTGCCCACTCCATTTTTCAGAACCTTAAGCATCACCTGTGTTTTCTTTTTATTGATCCATCTGTGACCTTCAAATCCTTCATAAAATTTTGTCCTCTGCTAGTGTAACACGTTTCCTACTTGTTTCTGTTGTAATTCTATTACAAATCTACATCATTCTTGCCATCTATGTCACATTTTGAACTTTTTTCCACGTCAATTTGAACATGCCAATATGTTGACCAATCAAATTTTTGGGCCTTGCTTGTATCTCATTTGGTCTTTTCTTACTTGTATATGCCTGATTCACAAGTGTCTTTTCTTACTAGCATATGCCAAATATGTGGCAAATGTGAATGTCAAATATTTTTTTGGCCATGTTCTCATCTTTCCCCCCTTTTTTTGATTTAGGCAAGTCAAGATCATACAAATAATTATGTTCTAGGATATATATATTTTGATTTTTTAATACCACCTTCACATATTCCATTAAGAATTTTTCTTGTTGTAAGTTGAAGACACAACAAACATATGAAGTATGAGACTGGCGAATGTGCTATCATTCAAAAAAAGTGGGGTTGTAGGAAAACAGAAGCCACTGTCTTGATCCAGGCTAGTTTTAATCTATCAAGGAAATTGAAAAGAGAAATTATTGAGTCTGCAAGTGTTGGAGAAGCCAATTAAATAGTAATCTATGCTTAACTGTGAAAGATGTGTTGTTTTAGAATTAGTAAAGGATATCATCCAAATAGCACATATAGTACAAAAATAATGCAAGTAAAATTGCTAATATTGAAAATAAAGTATGCAAAGCAATGAGTATATCTAATGTAATTGGAAATAATTTCTTTGACTTGTAAAATTGCCATTGTTTTGTTAAACAAATCTTTATGATTCACATGTTGAGAGGGTTGGTTTGTAGCTAGTGAAGGAGAATAAACCAAAGCTTGTTCAATGCATCGCAAGTATTTTACATAGGCGCAATGGAGATAATAAATAGGTATGCCTCATGAGCCCTAACTATATACAGCAAACCTGCTTCCAACCCTTTGAAGTGCCGCAACTAATCCTTCTCCGTCCACTTCTATCAAAGTGTAATTCTCCATCAACAGAAGCTCTTACCTAGAATTATCTTCTCTCTCTTACATGATAGATCTCCCTTGCATGGCTCCAAGTTAAGGATCCATGGAATGGTTGGGCAAATACTCTGACCAGCTATCTGATTAAAGTCGACCTTGTAGAAAATTAGTATTTAATTTCTGGTCAAGGCCAGTTTAGGGAAGAGAGGAACTTGCGTTCATGCTTATGCTTGCTACTTGGTACTTGAGAGATCTACTATATTGGCTGAGGAATGATTCTTAAAACCATTGTTCTTAGCCTTCTGATCTATGATCTTGTTCATTTAGTTTTGTCCTTTCTCATCAATCAACACAATATCATCCACAAATAACGAACACCATGTTACATTTATCTGAATTAAGTTTGAGTTATTGGATTTGTAACCATACCAGTAACCGGCCAGTACACCTCGTACCACCTGTCAGTATGGTACATCTTTGGGTACCTACTCTTGGTATTGGGGCTTGTGGCAGGTTACTGGTTCCCTATGGGTACGATACAGTAAGCCTTATATCAGCTATCTGGTGTATAAAGCCTTATCTAATATGAGTATTTTGTTTGTGATTACTGTAAAAAGATATAGGCTTACTGCTAATCCTTGGTATAAGTTTGTCGTGACTTAAAATGTAAAAAGACGTACAAATTTAAGAGAGAGTGAATATAACAATGGAAGTAATGCTTTAAAGGCAGGGATATTTTCCTCCCATTTTATTTTCCATTAAGGAAGACCAATTAGAGATATTAGAAGACAATAAAAAATATAATTTATCTGATGGAAGATATATATGAAAAGAAAATGGAAAATATATTTCTTTGAAAGATATAGCGGAAGAAGATGGGAGGAAATAGTCAAAAACTTAAAAACCAAAAGGAAATAACAAAGTTTAGAAAGGTGAAATGTTTACAGTTGGATGATGAACTATAGTAAGATCTCTCATTGTAGGATGCTATTGAGGTCTTATAACAAGCATATAAGCTGTGATTGGTTGTAAATGTAAATCATGTTGATTTTCTTTTTTAAATGACCACAGTATACAGTTCTAATCACTTGTCATATATCAGCCTAGTTTATACTATGTTTGAAATCTTATTAAGCACAGGCATTCTATGTCTCAAGCAGTTATTGTCTCTCTAAGCTTTTCAATATAGTTCTCTCATTCATCTTCTCTGATGAGGTCTCTATGACTGCTTAAACTCGGTTATAGTCCTCACTTGTTGATAAAATGCTGGAAGGGGAGTTGTTTTAATCCATAACTAAAAATTTTGAGCATACTTGAATTATAAATCAATTTCAGTGTTTTATATACATTCAGCATTTGGAGTACCTCAAACAATTTTCTATTAGGAGATCTAGTATTTACAATTGAGCTCGTTGATCGGCAATTTGTCTCTTGTATGATTGATTCCTTTTTTCTATATTGTCTGCAGGTTTTATCATGATGTGCCCACAGTTGTTCATAAACTACAAACTTAAGTCTGTGGCTCATTTACCCTGGAGACAGATGACCTACAAATTTCTCAACACTATCATTGATGACCTTTTCGCTTTTGTCATCAAAATGCCAATGCTGCATCGTCTATCTGTTTTCCGAGATGGTAGGTGTGCTATAAGATCGAATATTTAATCCTGCATAAGAACTGTTTAATTACAATTTCCTGATAACTCTGATTTAGAGTGTTATTGTAACATCAAATTTTGGATCTAGAGTATCTACTGACCCAGTTTGCATCTCTTCTTACTCCACCCTCAACTTTTTGGGCAGGTTCCCCAACTTTGGTTTTTAGTGGGGGATCTGTTGCCTTAAAGCATCTCCGAGATGCCATTTTTAAAAATTCTTTCTTCTGATAAATATATTCGACGTAATTTTCTTACTCTCTTAATTTATTCTGTGGGTTGCAGATGTTATTTTCTTAATATATTTGTACCAGAGGTGGATATATCCAGTAGACAGGAAACGTGTTAATGAGTTCGGCTTTGGAGGTGAAGATGAAGACCAGAGCAATCAAAGCTTGGTTGCCAATGATGTGACCGCAGCTCAGGATGGTGATGCCAGGACTGATGACAACAAGAAGACCAATTGAGCTTCTTGATTCATATCGCGGTAGGTGCCATGGCAAAACGGTTTCAGTTCCTTCGCCATTGGATAGAAATTAGCCCCACATCTTGTGTTGGTCATCTCTGCCACATGGCAAAATTTTATGGCCAAGCTGGATGAATGATAAGGCCACAATACCGACCATTTGATGTTGCAGTCCTATGCACACTATGAACAGTATCTTGAGGTATGGGTTGATATACTCTTAGAGTTCATAAACATTGCTTTGAATGTAATTAAACAAATCAGTAGCTTAAAATTCAACCAATATGTTTGGATGGTTAGCTGCCGGTGTTTTATTCCTTCAAGGCAACTCAGGTTTGTTGTGTTGCAACTTGGCCTTACGGAGATGTCGTTCATGGTTCAAATCATATTCGTCATGTCCAGGCTGGAGTCAGACATTAACGTGATGTCGAAGTCTATGTTTCGAGTTGTTTATTATTTGGATGACACTGCATAAAGGTGGTTGGGTTGGTGATGTTTTCCTCTCTTTTTTTTTATAAGTTGTTTATTCCTTATGTTGAATGCACCGTCATAGCGTTGTGGCCTTGCTATGTAAATAACAATATCTATCTGTTTTAGTGGTCATTTAATTACTCATGCTTGGATGTATGAACTCTGACGATAAGTTTGTTCTTTTGCTTTGGGCAGGTTGGAAATTGGATTCTGCTTGTTATTTTTTACGTCCTTACTTTTTTCCCTAATTCTTAATATTTTGGAATGATTCAAATGGTCACAATTGTGTTAGATTTTGTTTTCTGACGCATCCATGTTGTCCAACTGATGGTATGGTTGGTTTTATGCGATGACGGAGATCAATGGGTCCATGGAATAACTTTGCATTTAGTTGTCTGATATTGGATGTCTAATCAAAGAAAACAAAAAAAGCTGCTGCCTTTGTTGTGGTTTCAACTCCAGAAGTATATATGAAGTCGGTCATGCCTCCAACTCTGTTGATGTTGCTCATTCCATTGAAACTTCTTTCCTGACAAATTTGATTGGCAATGGACTCATTTCTTTCGTTTGCCATGCTAAATTAAGCATCAAAAAGAGAGATGGTTTTGAGTCTTGTCAGAATTCTGGATCTTGGTATGCGGGGCGTGCACATACTCAAGGACGTTCTTCGCATGATGGCGATGGTACGGAGTTCCAAAAGCTTCCACAAATCACACTATTTCACCGAGAGAGCGGTAATATAAACATGCCATGGATTGGTCCCTTCCCCCGTTGCACGGTTTCTACCTCGCCAAAATATTTTGCATATACTTCTAGTTGCTTCTGTGTCGATCAGCCTTGCCGTGCATTGCAAGCAACTGATTCAACCAAGATGGTAGCCCCAACGAGTCATGTATCGTAGGAGGATCGTATTTTATTTTTAGATTATGAGTCAAGAAAGATTCTAATTTGCAAGGGATCGTATATTCTCTCCTTTGGTAGTGGAATCCACAATAATGTGAGATAAATTCATATGATTTCTTTCTGATATGGATCAAAGTCTTACTAATGAGGGTGCGATATCCATTAAGCTAGATGGCAAGGAAATATCTTTTTCTCATGAGGCATTTTTTAAAAAATAAAATCATTAGGTTCAAGACAGCATTTTTAGCTAAAGGCTTTGAATCTCAAGATGGCATCTTAACGTATTAGAGAGCAAAGTGGATAATACCTTGCTAAGATAAGCATAGAAATCGATCCATCTGGGTCCCTGACCGCAATACGATGAGTATATCAAAACATCAGCATAACATTACGATCCAAGGACTGTTTAGATTTAGGCTTGACCATTATGAGCTCCAGAGATTCGTCTACCAAGCCAAGTTCATACCTCATACCACCCTTAGGCTGCTTCATTTATTTTTATCATCAAATTCTCTAGTTTACTCTGCAGGCAACCGCACTTGGGTTAGCCATTTTTTCACACCTATTACTGCATATATTGGAATAAACTTAGATAAACCATGCATTGAGAGAAAACAAATGCTGCATGCATGCATGCATGCATATGGTAATGATTTTGAGGTATCATTCCCTGAACGCTGCACCAAAACAAGGCCTTAGATTTCCTTCCAGTCCCGACACTGGTAGTCACCATTTCTACTTGATTTAGGCTAAGGAGGATGATAAGAGAATCCGGAGCTTCCAAGAGCTTCACCCAAAAAGGAAAAACCGGTGCCCTCTCTTTGGCTGAGCCGAGAAGGGTGAGAGCCGAGCCTTGGTTGGCTCTCTGCTGTGCTGTGGGGCCCATCGTTTCAGAACCCATGTTGCCCTCGCACTCCACAGATGCTGTCAGCTTTATGGTCAAAGTGGAGGTTGGAGACAGCTGTGCAAAATACGATTTTACAGAAAAAAGAAACAAAAAAAAAAAAATTCTTGTTAACACTCAGAGATCAGCAAAAGATTAAAAAGGAGCCTGTTGAATCTTCTTTAGGTCAGAACTTATTTAAAGGGTTTCTATGTTCCCTCCTAGAATGGACTCAGGTCTGGGGTGGAATCCCAAGTATGCCCTACTTTGCCATTGCCACTTTTGCTGTTTGCAATGGGATTATATTCATTTGTTCCTGTCATGGGTTGGAAATGAGGAGGGGGATGTTCAGGAGTGATGCCAAGAAAAAAATTTTGGAAGGCTTTGCAGTGAGAAAGGTTTGAAAAGTTTGATTGTTGTTTTGTTTAATTTATTTTCTTGTTAAAATTTCATTTGACTTTTTGGTTTTTTTTTTTTAGCAAATTTTGTTGCGGCCAAGTAGAATTTCTTTTTACCTCCATTTGACCATAAATTATGGATACAATTAAAAAAAAATTATGTAGGATAAGGGCATCATGTTACAATTTTGGTTACCACTGATCCTTGAATATATATGAGAAAGAGTAAAGAAATTTAAATAACAAAAGCACGTGTTGCAATAATTACCATTCATCATTTTTTTTTTATAACAAAAGGGAAGACCGCCAAACCAACTCAAACTCGAGTCATTTAGATAGAAAAGCAGGTCTGTTCCAACTGGACTACCACTTTGATGGTATAACTTTGGATAGGTTGGAACTTGAAATGGCTCCATGGAGGATGGTGGTTAAAAACTGAGTAATGAAAGGCCCTGAGGCAAATTTTTCAAAGTAGCCGCTAGCATTTTATTCCCATGTTCACAAAGCTTTTTAAAATAAATAAATAAATAATATCATTCATAGCAACATTGCTGTCTACTTCTCTGATGCCGGCTTTGCCTATTATTGTCAAACAGAATTCACACAAAGCTAACGAATTTTAAGTCCAAAACGACACATATTACACTTTCATGTTAGAATTGCTGGCTGGACCAAAAAATACTCAGCACGTGTGCTTGTATCTGCGCATTGCATGGCGATTTTTGGACACCCTAAATCCTAAGATTCCCAACACCATTAGGTAAACCCATAAAAAAAAAAAATTTTAAAAAAAAGGGTTGAAATTTATGATTACAAAACACAACGAAGATATTCTTTAATACATGCTTGTAAAAAATATATACATTATATTGTAAATGGATCTATCAAGTATTTGCTATTTATGAAAGGTTGCAAAGTCTAAGTTTACTCAAATGACGTGATAATCTTTGCATGTAGCTATCCATGGCTGTCAAATTTTAAATCAAAATAAAAAATATATATAGTTTTTGGAATAGATAGGATGAGTGCATATGAATATAAAAGTCACTCCATCACGCATACATTCTATATCTGCTCCCCGCTTATTCTTATTTCATTCATTTTTGGCTTGCCACCCCTCACCCAGCACACCAAAAAAAAAAAAAAAAAAGCAAGCAAACTAAAAATTATAAAATATTTTATAATTTATATAAATAATATGATAAAATTTTAGTTAGAAAGAAGATTATAGTGGTAAATACTAGGTCCAAATCCTCTCGGTTTGACGTTGAATCCGCAAGGCCAATTTGTAAATAACAAGTTATTTATATATTATAGAATAGTTTATGATCCACCGGGACTTATGACATATGTGTCATGGTATAGATGACCATATGAAGATTTTTACCTCAAAAAAGGCTTTGGATGGTCCTTCATTAACTTTGGGATTAATCTAGTTTAGCCTTAAAGCAAAATATATTGCATATGATAAAATTTTAGTTAAGAAAATATTATCTGATTATTTTTATTTATTTTTTATGTTTTACAGAGCAGCTTTTCATAGAATTGCAAGGTTGCCTTTGATCCGGATGCTACGATTTTGAAATATAAAAATAATTTTTCTGTACAAGTAAGAATGGTCAATTTTTTCCAGCTTTTAAGATTAAAAAAATTATATTCTATACAGTGTATGTCATATATGTTTGTGTACCCATCAGCCGTTTATTTTAAATATATTTTATTTATAAAGTATTTATTTCGATATATCTACAAGTGGTTGTGATCGTCAGTAACCCAGCATGTGTCGCTTATACGGATATATAATTTCTTCATATATTTATATCTTAAAATAATATATTATTTAATTTATTTATTTATTGGGATGGGAGAGAAAGGTACTGGCTCGGTACGCTGTCCAGATGCCCGGGGATCTTTGACTAAATCGGCAGCCAATTCAAAGGCGACCTGCACCGTGTCCTCACACTTGCTTTGAGATCCGCGCACATCTCCATCACCGACATACTATATTATTAAAAATAATTCTCCGCGGACCCTGCTAGTGCCCGTACACCAAGAGTGCGGACGACCAATCAATTGTCGGCGTTGGATGGAGATCAGACGACAATTACGAGGAGGAGACATGTCAGGGGACAGTCCACGTTCTGCGGGACCAGTGTTCGCAAGTGGGACCCACCTTGGGTACACCGTTGCGCATAGGTCCATGTACTGCACTTGCCTTTTTTTTTTTTTTTTTTTTTTTTTTTTCATGTACGAACTCGAGCGGATCCCTGGTTCCAATTGCCTCACGGGAACATTGATATCGGCCGTTGAGGGTGAATCGTACGGTTAGCATTAGCTAAAGGTGCTATCATTCCATAAATGGACGGCTGTGATTTGATTTTTGCCACGCAAACTATGATTTGATTTTGATTCCTCGCGGTTGTACTCACAAGCTTTTCGTGGTTTCCATCCTTTCTATGAAACCATAAAACTTTTCTTTACCCAAAATATATATATATATATATATATATATATATATATATATATATATATATATTAGAAAATTAAATAAATAAATAAACATTGCTATCAGTCCCAAATATGATATAAAAATAAAATAAAGGATAAGCAAGCATTTCCAGTAGTATAATAGGCACAATTGATTAGCATTGATTTATATGTTGTATAAATCAAATAATCCAAATTTGATGGTGAAAAGCAGTGGTAGATTGATGTGGATGCATGTCATAAATAATACAAAACTTTTGTTAATTTTTTGTAATATTTTTCACTCGGTCATAATAGCTTGATATCATTTCAATTTTCCTACAATGTAGTTAGTATTATGGATGAAAATTATACAAGATTTTGAGCAGAGCATGGTAGCAAAGTTGGTAAAGTCTCTTGTCATATCTTGCTACAAGGTGAAGGGTTTGATTCTCTCCTTGTTTTGATGTGGTTTGGCTTTCACCTGTGCAAGTTTTCAAAATATATTTTGTCCTTGTTTTGATGTGGTTTGGCTTTCACTGGTGCAAGTTTTCAAAATAAAAATTTCATGCTGGATATGATATATTTAAAATTTTAAGCCTTCTTAGTATGCCAACATAAATCAGTTTATTGAGATATCAGTAAATAAGATATTAATACACCCTGGAAAGACTTTTTAGTTTTCCATCTCCTACTTTAAATGAATTGTGCAAGAAATAACAATCTTATAGACCCCTAAAAACAGTGCTTCGTTTTTCATTATACCGCATCAAAGAGGATGTCAATACCTAGTTCTTATATATTAACTGACACAATTAAATAACTTGATATTTTCAAATTTTCCCCATACTCTCTTTTGGTTAAAATCGATGGAAATTTTTATAGATCTTATCCGAGACGGGCAATAATTTTATCAATCCACTAAACTCTATACATACATACATACATACATACATACGCGTGTGTATATATATATATATATATATATATATATATATATGTGTGTGTGTGTGTGTGTGTGTGTGTGTGTGTGTGTGTGACAAAAGTAAAAACTAAACTTTTTTATTGATGAATAATAAATTAAGATAAATAATTTTTATTAATGCTAGTAAAGTTTGCTCTTGTATAATTTGATTCAAATTTGTTTCCACTTCAAATAGGACTTAATTTTTCTAAAATAAATATGATTAGTAAAATTAAATATGAAAAAACTGAAATCCTATATAAAGTAGATCGTGACTCCTATTTTGACTTTTTTTTTAAATCTGATATGTCCAATCAAAATATTTCAAAAAAAATAAAATTCAATATGACCAAGTCCAAATATTGAAATTTAAATTTGATTGCCCAGCGTGCCATACCATTTGAGATAGAGTTCAAAAAATTATCTAATTTGAAAAAAAAAAATCTCGATCAAATGGTATACGGTCAAGTTATGACTTTTAAAAGCTTAATACATGATTCAATTATTCAATATGATGGTTCTTGCTTCTAAATTTTGTCTAACTTTATGATCAAAATAATTCATATAAAATTTGATATTTTTTTTAAATTATTAATTAATCTAAATATTTATTATAAATTAATATTATCAATATAGTAATATGTTAACTTCATATACCATTCAACAACTGCTCAAATGCCGCCTAGGCAAGGGAGCAAGGATTCGACTACGGTTTGGAGTCAAGGGACAGATAGATGGTAGAAAAGGTGGGCTCTTAATCTAAAAACTTTATTAAAAATAAAAAACCATAAAAGCATCTTAAGTTTCTCAAGAAGCTTATCAACATTAAAGCTCGATGAGGCACTTAAGCTAAATGTAAAGAAAAATAGACCCGTGCGCATTGCTCATGGTGATTAACTCATGGGATCGAACTCCGATCACGTGTACAGGCCAATCATCATGGATAATGCATGTGGGGCTGCACCGATGCATAAAATATTTTTTAATAGAGGATACATGAGCTGATAGGTAGATGTACCAGCAGTTGTGCAGCAAAATGGGAAACAAATAAAGGTGGCACCGCGCATGCACAAGGATACGACGAAGTCCTTGGATCAGTGGATAAAGATTTGGAATCGAGTCAGAGGAGCATGAAAGAGAGAGGGTTGCCGAGGGTGACACATTACTTGTAGTTTTTTCTTTTTCCTTTTTTTGAAGATTATATTCTTCTAGATTAAGCATTTGAGAAAAGCACCGCTGATAGATCTTGCACCAGGAAAAGTGTATGGTGAAAAGTAATGATTTACGTAGTTTGCAATAATATTTTTGATAAGACGTGATGGTTATCATATAATATTTTATCTTCCCGAAATTCTTAGTCAAAACTAGAATGATTAAATAGACTCCGCATGAAAGACAGAGTTAAAACGTGACACTACATGTTCAGCAATATAAATTATAAAAAAAATCTCTTTTTACCCCTCAGCTGGATCTAAACATATTGTAAATTTAGGACCAGAGTTGAGTTGGCGCAATACCTAGATCTATAGTTAATTCAAACACCTCAATAAATTCTTTGAGAAAGTGTATATATACTTCACAATATTTTAAATGTTTTAACATAAGATGGCTTTTTCCTTTGGGCAAGCAAAACTCTCCATCCTCTCCACTAAATTGCCATGTCGATGAACTTGTGCCCAAATCTAACTAGAAATTTCCCATCTTGCATGCGGTAGTGTGCATGAAAATTTTTCATGTAGATACCAAAAAATGTCACCCATGATGCCCGTAATACACGACCCTTCCATCAATGTATTTCCTCAATCTGGTGTTCAACCTACATTCACACGTGAGAAGCAGCACTGAGAATAAATTTGGTGCTCAGATATCATATAATATTCGTTCATGATGAGAACTTTGACGCCAAATACATGGTTGCGGACCTTAATCTGATGGATTTTTTTTTTTTTTTTGGCACCCAATGAAGGATGCTGCCGTTAACCGTACTCACCCGTGCAGCGTGCCTGTAGTTCTTCAATTTGGCCGCTAATCCATGTGATTCTTCTGGCACATACTCATCCTTATCACCAGAAATCAAATTTTTATCCTCCTTTAATTGTCGCGTTTAGGAGTGGAAGATGCCTAAATACACACACCTTTCAAAGTATTTAAGGCCATAAATTTTAACTGAAACATGTCCCGATTTCATGGCTTCCACAGGTCATCCACGGTACAAAGGTTGGGTGCATTGTGAATCAGTCAGGTGTAGGCCGAGTCGTGGCCGGCTCGGTTCTGGTAATTTTTTTTTAAAGAAAAAAAAAACACTAATTATACCGTTTGGCACCACTTTTTCTATATTCTATTTTTTATTTTTAAAAAATATAAATATGTTTAGAATAATTAATTATTTTTAAAAATATAAATATGATGATGATTATGGAGGTATTAATTATTTTTTTAAAAGAATATAAATATAATGAAAGTATTGATGATATGGCATAAGTGGTGGTGATAGTGATACTAGTAATGCTAGCGATGTTGTAGAGGCTATAATAATACTAGCGATGATACGGTAAAAATGGTAGCATTAATGATTGTATATGGAGTGTTGACTATTTGATGGATAGCGGTGACAATGGCAGAGGAGATGGTGTTATTGATGGTTATAAAATATATATTTTTTTAAAATATTTTTTTAAAAATATCAAATTTCTTAATTAAAATAAAAATAAAATAAAAAATACAAGCAACCCTCGTTCCCTCCTCTAGATTTTTTTTAAAAAAAGGTGTTACATATTTTGACTTTTGAGCCCTGCTCAATTTGCTGATCTACGTGAGAGCTGGTGACGGGCTAAAAAGCCCTGACTATTGTCAATCAAGAGGCGACCAATGTGGGCAAGCTTTACCAACATCAATCAACTAAGTTGGCACCCAATTAGCTTGGTTGGTCGTGGTTTCGGCGACATCAAACTTAAGCAATAACATGCAACATTGGTCTCACCATGATCCGAGGACAGGCCTATGATGACCCAAATCAATTACTACCATCCTGCATGTTTAATTTAATTTGACTTCACCTAACTCAATCCATTATGAACCGATCTAATGGTTAATCACCATAAAAGAATTTATTTCACATTATCCAGCATGATCCAATAAAACTCTTCGCAAATGATCCAAGCCCTATCGAAACCTGAACCTATCCTCAAATAGTGTCTTCCGAAACTTGCATTGAAAAATTCTTGACCCGAATCTGGCTGAAAAAAACATCCTTTGGCTAATCGCACCCATGGCTATGGATCAACTTTGCCTTCCATCTTGAGAGTCCACCAATTTGACGGTCCTGATGAGTGGAGGAACATAAGCATACAAGCATTACCGGCTACGCGAAGCCGATCCGCCGGCTCGGAAGATCGCTTTCCTCGTTATATTGAACTCTATCCCCTCGTTAGCCGAGACCAGGAGCGGCTAAAGCGTGAAGGCGGCTAACTTCGCTAAACGACAATTTTCTCATCATGAGCTCACCTAACGGGAAAGGCCGCCGTCAAACCAATCAACGTCCATAACCAACTTTAATGTTAAATATTAAATAAATAGCTTAGATATAAAAATACAAAATTAGAGAATATTAAATTATCATAAAGTACTACACTTCATGGGTTAAAGAATAATAGAGTACAAATATAAGTTAAATTTGGTGATAACTCATAAGTTTAGGTGACTCTATATTCTAGTAGTTGGATTTGGATTTTATTAATTAACGGACCCAGCTTACCTACCTTTTTCTTCTTTTTTGTGGGCTCAGGGAAGTCTAAAGTTGTCAAATGGTCAGTCTGCCTTGTACGACTCTCTCACCCTAGTTTGGTTGGGATTGGAGGTGGAATAGTCTATATCTTGGAGCAATAGATCATTTTGTTTTTAAGAAATGTTTTCAGCTTACCTTTATGAATAGTATAATATAAAAATCCAGTATCCTTTGCACTATACCTTACAAATATAGATACGAATATAAGTTTGTCATTTATAAATTTTAAGGTCCTCTCATTTCAATGTTTGTAAGCTAATTAGGAAAGGAAATGATGATTCTTAGGTCTTTGCGGAAAGGAAAAATTAGATTCAACTTTATTTTACAAGCATTTTGCATGAGTTAATAAATAGAGCTTCAAAGATTAATTGGGTAAAGAATATTAATATATTATAGAGTTTCCAGTGTTATATTACATATTGGTATGATTCACTTTATTAATTAAGCTTGTACATGGGGTTGTTTTCGTGGCCTTTTAGTATGAAGATAAAGGCGTTTGAAATAGACAACAATAAAGAAGGTCCTTAAGTCATGCTAAGATGATTTCAAGATTTGGCTTGATGAGCCAGTTACTCCCTCCAAAAGCATAAGTTGTAAGGTGTGAACCATAAGACTAATGGTTGTCTAGAAGTGACACCTAAGCTGCACCCTTATACGACAAAATAACTATAGTAGGATGTACCAGAACGGTACAAATTAACTACCATCCAAATTATACTCTAGATGCAAATTAAAATTTAAGAGGCACCAAAGTTAGGTATATAATTTTCTCTTTTACGGGAATCTAGCTAGTGACTTGCTACCATGGTTTTACTACTTCAATAAAAATCAGATCCAATCTAGTAATTTTAGTGTTGATTTATTGCATGCATGATCGGATGGACCATCGGATCTTTTATATTGCAACACACAGCAAGCATGGTATGAAAGGTGATGACATAGTTTTGTATAGAATGGAAGAAATCATTTTCATCATGTTTCTCTCTCTCTGGATATGCTTCATTATTCGTGTATCATATGAGATCCTATCTGTCTTCACCTATCTCTCTACATCAAGCAAGGCCAAATTCGTTCACAGCATCTTCATAATAAAATTGAACATTAATAATAGTATTGTGATAAGACCTCACCGGAATCCTATGCAACCCATAAGAAAACTTACCGAACAATGACAAGATGTTGACTCATAAAAACGGTGCCTCTTTTAGAAAGGTCCATATCTTAGATTTGTTTCAAAACGTTAGCTTAGATGTATAGATAGCATTGAACCATCCTCTCGCAAGTCTCACCTTAAAACAAGTGCCTCTTGCCTCCAAATTCCCATTCAAAGTTTCTGTTCCGTTTTTTGCAAACCCACCATGGGTAACCCTAACTCATGCCCTTCGGCAATGATGTAAATTCTTTGACGTCATAAGGGCATATTGGTCGATTCATCTCCACGGCCATTGCTGTATTATATTTTATCGACATGGTCGGACCATAGGACAAAGATGATGAACAACACATTAAGACCAGCAGTGTTTTAAGGGGAGTAGTATATTTCTACAAAAAAAAAAAAGGGTGGCCGGGTGGGGGGTGGTATATAATGCAATAGGTTATCCTACCTGTAGTCTTTCCCTTTCCCACCTTTAGCTTTTCTTCCCTCCCTCCCTCTCTTCTCTCTCCCTAGCTCCTAAGTGCCTAGTCTTTGCCAAATTGATCACCTCAAACCTTTGAGAAACTTCTCTTTTAATTGGTTGGTCTTGTCCTCTTAATTTCTCCATCGATCCAGATCACTTGGAGCACTTGCTGTCTAGGCCTTGAAGAGATTGCTAGCTTTGGAGGATTGGAAGATAGGAGGGAGGGTAGGGGAGAGAGGTGGGAGAGATTGAGAGGAGATAAGGCTTCTCTAGAGGTGAGGATGACTCCACCAAATTTATCAGGGCAGTTTGGAGACACCACTTACACCAAAGTCTTTGTTGGGGGGTTGGCATGGGAGACTCAAAGGGAGACCATGAGGAAATACTTTGAGCAGTTTGGAGAGATCCTAGAGGCTGTGGTCATCACTGATAAGAACACTGGAAGATCGAAAGGCTATGGATTTGTGAGTTCTTATCTTCCTTTTTTGTGCTCCCTCCTTTTATTTTCCCCTAGGTATATATTTCTTGTCTAGCTTTATTCTATGCGCATATTTCATTCTTCTTTGGTTTATTGCCTTAATTTGGTTTATTTTATCGGCCTCTTGTCTTTAACACAAGATCAAGGTGTGTGTATATATATATATGAATCAAAGCAAGAGATCTATGTGGGGTTTGTGCACCATGGAATCAGGATTTGTGGTTATCCATGAACAACAGTTCTAACTTTTATGTAAAACTTAATTATTTCTCCCTTTTATTCCTAGGTTAGAGCTATTGAGAGAGGAATCGCTTTAACTTACTCTTCCTTCTCTATTTGAATCATCTTATATATTAGGTCACATTCCGAGAGCCAGAGGCGGCGATGCGGGCTTGTGTAGATCCTTCACCGGTGATCGACGGAAGAAGGGCTAATTGTAACCTTGCTTCTCTTGGGATTCAGAGATCTAGACCAACAACACCTCTCCATGGTAAATAGTTACTGTTGACAGATGCTCTCTTTTTATATTTTGTTTTACTTGTTTGTTTCATGCCATTCAACTTCTCAAGTTCTCATCTGTAGCATTTATGTATATTCTACGTTCTTTTCTATATTTTTAATGGTGATTCCGAAGAATATATTATAGCCTGGTTGGATCCCATGGTGCTGGGAATAGAATTTATCATCTTTAACAACAGTAAAAAGATCTCTTTTGGAACTGTTGTTATCTTTCTTAATAAAGCATGGGGGAAGTTTCTCACTTCCTCCATATTTCATCAAAAAAAAAGAAGAAGAAGAAAAACCGAAAAAATATTTTTCTTTTTCCTCGATAATTACTATGAAGTCAGGCCATCTATTCATGAAAACCTCATCTTTTATCTCGTTCTTCACATACTACTTTATGCTAGCTAGCCTTCGCCCATGGTTCTAAGGAATTAATGTGCCATGATATTTGGGGATCCTGCCTCAAAAAACTCAAATGCCCTGCGAATCTTCGGATCAAGCTTTCATAATTAATTCTTTATGTTGATCTAATTAATCTCTCTTTGTTTTTTTTTTTTTTTTTTTGAAATATATAGGGTGTAAAAGCTAGTAACTTTAGGAAGCATCAGAAGACAAGAAGACTAGGATAATATGATATGGAACAATGGTCTCAAAAGAATACCATTCCTTTTGAGAAAAAAGTGGGAAAACAAGCATGTTAGTTAACCTAGGAAGTCGCTCACTTTGGTTAGTAGATTAATAAATATAACTTACGTATTTTTCTTTCTGCTTGATGGTGTACTCGCACCACTTCTTTAGCTGGTCGAGGTACCAAGCTTGTCGCCCGCCATGACGGTAGTGTTTGTCGTCTTTTACTATGTTATCATGGTAATTACTATGTTTGTGTTTAGAAAAGTAATTCTAAGTATTATATCATCTTGCAGGTGGAAGCAGGAACTTTAGGGTAATGAAATCTTTTCAAGCGGGCGTTCAAGGAGGGTTGGGAACAGCTTTTCCATCGCCTGCCACCTTCCCTCATTATGCCATCCAACAAGGGATTCCTTATAATGTCTATGGGTAAGGGCAGCTGTAAAGAAGGTTACATGTATGGTAGGTGTCAGATGCAAAGCACGTGCACCTACACTTACATATGCACAACACATAGCGCCATGACATGTGATCATGGTACATCTCTCTCTCTCTCTCTCTCTCTCTCTCTCTCTCTCTCTCTCTCTCTTTCATCCACATGGGTCATGATACATTGATGCCATATGTGTTAAGGGATGGATGCATCATGGGATTATAGGTGTCATCTAACTCACTCCACATGCTCCTCTTTTTAATTCTCTTGCTAAAGCTGACACGTGAATGTGCACTTGGGCATCCGATTGGCTCTTATGCTTCCTTTTCTTCTCACTTTCGTCGTTACATCTCTATCTCTCTCTCTCTCTCTCTCTCACACGCGCGCGCGCGAGAGCGCACGCTCGCTCGCACGCACGCATGCACGCGCACACACACCGAGCATGGCATTGATAATGCATGGATGGATGCACTGCATCAAGCACAAAGTGTTATGGCATGGATGATGATATTGTTCACTCCACATGCTTCTTTTTGCCATCCTCTTATCAAAGCTGACATTTATGTATGAGGTTTCATTATACCTCTCTGTCTCTGTCTCTCTCTCTCTCTCTCTCACGCACACACGCACGCACGCACTCGCACGCATACGAGTTCACGCGCATGATACATGAATATGGATCCTTTTTATTTTCTCCCCTCGCATTCATATGCATGTATGCAGTTGATGCCATGCACATCATCAACTGCCCAGGGGATGTGTTTCTGATCTCCCTGTCCTTTTCCTGCAAAATCTCAGGTACTCTTCATATTCCCCAGAGTATACTTATCCGACGGTATGTTCTACTTGTTCATTTCAGCACTCACATAAATATTCTTTATTATCAGATGTATAGATATAGAGAAGCTTCGCACCTATTATATATATATTAGGACTCTGCTATGGTTTTGTTTTTTTCCTCCCAACAAGAAACACGCACGCCCAATTTCCGTGTAACTTTCAGATGTGAGACCAAACTATGTCTCTTCCCCACTTCCCTTCACGAAGCTAGCTTCTGTTATTTTTAACATTTTCTTCTAGGATAAGTGAACACCTAAACAATATATATATATATATATATGTATGTATGTATGTATGTATGTATATAGATATATATGTATATATATGTATGTATGTATACATACATATAGATACATACATATCTATATACATACATACATACATACATACATACATACATAGTATACTGGACATCACAGCTCCCCCAGCAGCACCAGTCTCTTCTACACCACAAGTATAGCCTAGATTCTGGCTTACCACCCCTAATCATCTTCCACCCACTAATATACTCTGCCAAGTAACCTCCACAATTTAGAGGTATTCTTGGCCAAATCCAAGGGCAAACGGCAAGCCCTGGATCTTGTTCTAATCTTAGCTCCCTTGCATGGGCAAACTAACAAAACCTGATGATCTGCTTTGTTCTCACCCACCATGTGTCACTTCACCAATCACCTAACAAGCATATAAAATTAAGTGTAACCAAACCCACTCACCTTACCTAGGGAAAGGTAAAGATGACTTAACCAAACACTCCTTGCTATTAGTTTTGTTGTGTACATACGAGAGGCCCTAGGCCTCCAAGGA